>CAKAIZ010000454.1:0-25773 GCA_916610145.1 Eristalis arbustorum
CTTTAACCGACTTTTTCGTGTGATTTTTACTAGTTTCTTCTTTTCATATAACTTTTTTCTGCTCTTTTACCTACTTTTTTCATGGAAAATCTGATTATTTTCTCAATATTTTTATATTATACTGCTATTTTTATATATATATACTGCGCTGAAACCCGCAATTCCTGAACTACTATGAAAGTTTTTGATCTTTAACCGACTTGTTAATGTGATTTTTACTAGTTTCTTCCTTTCATATAACTTTTTCTGCTCTTTTACCTACATTTTTCATGGAAAATCTGATTATTTTCTCAATATTTTTATATTATATATATTTATATATACTGCTCTGAAACCCGCATTTCCTGAACTACTATGAAAGTTTTTGATCTTTAACCGACTTTTTCCTGTGATTGTTACTAGTTTCTTCTTTTCATATAACTTTTTCTGCTCTTTTCGCTACATTTTTCATGGAAAATCTGATTATTTTCTCAATATTGTTATATTATACTGCTATTTTTATATATATACTGCGCTGAAACCCGCATTTCCTGAATTGCTATCAAAGTTTTTGATATTTAAGCAACATTTCCTGTGATTTTGATTAGTTTCTTCTCTTTATATAACTTTTTCTGCTCTTTTACCTTCATTTTTCATGGAAAATCTGATTATTTTCTCAATATTTTTATGTTTATATATATATATATATATATATTGCGCTGAAACCCGCATTTCCTGAACTACTGTGAAAGTTTTTGATCTTTAACCGACTTTTTCGTGTAATTTTTACTAGGTTCTTCTTTTCATATAACTTTTTGTGCTCTTTCACCTACATTTTTTCATAGAAAATCTGATTATTTTTCTCAATATTTGTATATTTATGCAGCTATTTTTATATATATACTGCGCTGAAACCCGCATTTCCTGAACTACTATAAAAGTTCTTGATCTTGCACCAACTTTTTCCTGTGATTTTGACTAGTTTCTTCTTTTCATATAACTTTTTCTGCTCTTTTACCTACATTTTTCATGGAAAATCTGATTATTTTCTCAATATTTTTATATTATATATATTTATATATACTGAGCTGAAACCCGCATTTCCTGAACTACTATGAAAGTTTTTGATCTTTAACCGACTTTTTCCTGTGATTTTTACTAGTTTCTTCTTTTCATATAACTTTTTCTGCTCTTTTACCTACATTTTTCATGGAAAATCTGATTATTTTCTCAATATTTTTATATTATACTGCTATTTTTATATATATATACTGCGCTGAAACCCGCATTTCCTGAACTACTATGAAAGTTTTTGATCTTTAACCGACTTTTTTACTGTGATTCTTACTAGTTTCTTCGTTGCATATAACTTTTTCTGCTCTTTTACCTAAATTTTTCATGGAAAATCTGATTATTTTCTCAATATTTTTATGTTATATATATATATATACATATACTGCGCTGAAACCCGCATTTCCTGAACTACTATGAAAGTATTTTGATCTTTAACCGACTTTTTTCTGTGATTTTTACTAGTTTTCTTCTTTTCATATAACTTTTTCTACTGTTTTACCTACATTTTTCATGGAAAATCTGATTATTTATCAATATTTTTATATTATACAGATATTTTTATGTATATATACTGCGCTGAAACCCGCATTTCCTGAACTACTATAAAAGTTCTTGATCTTTAACCAACTTTTTCCTGTGATTTTGACTAGTTTCTTCTTTTCATATAGCTTTTTCTGCTCTTTTACCTACATTTTTCATGGAAAATCTGATTATTTTCTCAATATTTTTATGTTATATATATATATATATATACATATACTGCGCTGAAACCCGCATTTCCTGAACTACTATGAAAGTTTTTGATCTTTAACCGACTTTTTTCTGTGATTTTTACTAGTTTCTTCTTTTCATATAACTTTTTCTGCTCTTTTACGTACATTTTCCATGGAAAATCTGATTATTTTCTCAATATTTTTATATTATACTGCTATTTTTATATATATACTGCGCTGAAACCCGCATTTCCTAAATTGCTATCAAAGTTTTTGATATTTAAGCAACATTTCCTGTGATTTTGACTAGTTTCTTCTCTTCATATAACTTTTTCTGCTCTTTTACCTACATTTTTCATGGAAAATCTGATTATTTTCTCAATATTTTTATATTATACTGCTATTTTTATATAAAATGCGCTGAAACCCGCATTTCCTGAACTACTATAAAAGTTCTTGATCTTTAACCAACTTTTTCCTGTGATTTTGACTAGTTTCTTCTTTTCATATATTTTTTTCTGCTCTTTTACCTACATTTTTCATGGAAAATCTGATTATTTTCTCAATATTTTTATGTTATATATATATATATATATATATTGCGCTGAAACCCGCATTCCTGAACTACTGTGAAGTTTTTGATCTTTAACCGACTTTTTCGTGTGATTTTTACTAGTTGCTTCTTTTCATATAACTTTTTGTGCTCTTTCACCTACATTTTTCATAGAAAATCTGATTATTTTCTCAATATTTTTATATTATGCAGCTATTTTTATATATATACTGCGCTGAAACCCGCATTTCCTGAACTACTATAAAAGTTCTTGATCTTGCACCAACTTTTTCCTGTGATTTTGACTAGTTTCTTCTTTTCATATAACTTTTTCTGCTCTTTTACCTACATTTTTCATGGAAAATCTGATTATTTTCTCAATATTTTTATATTATATATATTTATATATACTGAGCTGAAACCCGCATTTCCTGAACTACTATGAAAGCTTTTTCTGCTCTTTTACCTACATTTTTCATCTAAAATCTGATTATTTTCTCAATATTTTTATGTTATATATATATATATATATACATATACTGCGCTGAAACCCGCATTTCCTGAACTACTATGAAAGTTTTTGATCTTTAACCGACTTTTTTCTGTGATTTTTACTAGTTTCTTCTTTTCATATAACTTTTTCTGCTCTTTTACGTACATTTTCCATGGAAAATCTGATTATTTTCTCAATATTTTTATATTATACTGCTATTTTTATATATATACTGCGCTGTAACCCGCATTTCCTAAATTGCTATCAAAGTTTTTGATATTTAAGCAACATTTCCTGTGATTTTGACTAGTTTCTTCTCTTCATATAACTTTTTCTGCTCTTTTACCTACATTTTTCATGGAAAATCTGATTATTTTCTCAATATTTTTATATTATACTGCTATTTTTATATAAAATGCGCTGAAACCCGCATTTCCTGAACTACTATAAAAGTTCTTGATCTTTAACCAACTTTTTCCTGTGATTTTGACTAGTTTTCTTCTTTTCATATATTTTTTTCTGCTCTTTTACCTACATTTTTCATGGAAAATCTGATTATTTTCTCAATATTTTTATGTTATATATATATATAATATATATATTGCGCTGAAACCCGCATTTTCCTGAACTACTGTGAAAGTTTTTGATCTTTAACCGACTTTTTCGTGTGATTTTTTACTAGTTTCTTCTTTTCATATAACTTTTTGTGCTCTTTCACCTACATTTTTCATGGAAAATCTGATTATTTTCTCAATATTTTTATATTATGCAGCTATTTTTATATATATACTGCGCTGAAACCCGCATTTCCTGAACTACTATAAAAGTTCTTGATCTTGCACCAACTTTTTCCTGTGATTTTGACTAGTTTCTTCTTTTCATATAACTTTTTCTGCTCTTTTACCTACATTTTTCATGGAAAATCTGATTATTTTCTCAATATTTTTATGTTATATATATATATATATACTGAGCTGAAACCCGAATTTCCTGAACTACTATGAAAGTTTTTGATCTTTAACCGACTTTTTCCTGTGATTTTTACTAGTTTCTTCTTTTCATATAACTTTTTCTGCTCTTTTACCTACATTTTTCATGGAAAATCTGATTATTTTCTCAATATTTTTATATTATACTGCTATTTTTATATATATATACTGCGCTGAAACCCGCATTTCCTGAACTACTAAGAAAGTTTTTGATCTTTAACCGACTTTTTTACTGTGATTTTTACTAGTTTCTTCGTTGCATATAACTTTTTCTGCTCTTTTACCTAAATTTTTCATGGAAAATCTGATTATTTTCTCAATATTTTTATGTTATATATATATATATATATATACATATACTGCGCTGAAACCTGCATTTCCTGAACTACTATGAAAGTTTTTGATCTTTAACCGACTTTTTCCTGTGATTTTTACTAGTTTCTTCTTTTCATATAACTTTTTCTACTGTTTTACCTACATTTTTCATGGAAAATCTGATTATTTTCTCAATATTTTTATCTTATATATATATATATATATATACTGCGCTGAAACCCGCATTTCCTGAACTACTATGAAAGTTTTTGGTCTTTAACCGACTTTTTCCTGTGATTTTGACTAGTTTCCTCTTTTCATATAACTTTTTCTGCTCTTTTACCTACATTTTTCATGGAAAATCTGATTATTTTCTCAATATTTTTGTATTATACTGCTATTTTTATATATATACTGCGCTGAAACCCGCATTTCCTGAACTACTATGAAAGTTTTTGATCTTTAACCGACTTTTTCCTGTGATTTTTACTAGTTTCTTCTTTTCATATAACTTTTTCTGCTCTTTTACCTACATTTTTCATGGAAAATCTGATTATTTTCTCAATATTTTTATATTATACAGATATTTTTATGTATATATACTGCGCTGAAACCCGCATTTCCTGAACTACTATAAAAGTTCTTGATCTTTAACCAACTTTTTCCTGTGATTTTGACTAGTTTCTTCTTTTCATATAACTTTTCTCTGCTCTTTTACCTACATTTTTCATGGAAAATCTGATTATTTTCTCAATATTTTTATATTATACTGCTATTTTTATATATATACTGCGCTGAAACCCGCATTTCCTGAACTACTATAAAAGTTTTTGATCTTTAACCAACTTTTTCCTGTGATTTTGACTAGTTTCTTCTTTTCATATAACTTTTTCTGCTCTTTTACCTACATTTTTCATGGAAAATCTGATTATTTTCTCAATATTTTTATGTTATATATATATATATATATATATTGCTTTGAAACCCGCATTTCCTGAACTACTATGAAAGTTTTTGATCTTTAACCGACTTTTTCGTGTGATTTATACTAGTTTCTTCTTTGCATATAACTTTTTGCGCTCTTTTACCTACATTTTTCATGGAAAATCTGATTATTTTCTCAATATTTTTTTATTATACAGCTATTTTTATATATATACTGCGCTGAAACCCGCATTTCCTGAACTACTATAAAAGTTTTTGATCTTGCACCAACTTTTTCCTGTGATTTTGACTAGTTTCTTCTTTTCATATAACTTTTTCTGCTCTTTTACCTACATTTTTCATGGAAAATCTGATTATTTTCTCAATATTTTTATGTTATATATATATATATATATATACTGCGCTGAAACCCGCATTTCCTGAACTACTATGAAAGTTTTTGATCTTTAACCGACTTTTTTGTGTGATTTTTACTAGTTTCTTCTTTGCATATAACTTTTTGTGCTCTTTTACCTACATTTTTCATGGAAAATCTGATTATTTTCTCAATATTTTTATGTTATATATATATATATATACTGCGCTAAAACCCGCATTTCCTGAACTACTATAAAAGTTTTTGATCTTGCACCAACTTTTTCCTGTGATTTTGACTAGTTTCTTCTTTTCATATAACTTTTTCTGCTCTTTTACCTACATTTTTCATGGAAAATCTGATTATTTTCTCAATATTTTTATATTATATATATATATATATACTGCGCTGAAACCCGCATATCCAGAACTACTACGAACGTTTTTGATCTTTAACCGACTTTTTCCTGTGATTTTGACTAGTTTCTTCTTTTCATATAACTTTTTCTGCTCTTTTACCTACATTTTTCATGGAAAATCTGATTATTTTCTCAATATTTTTATATTATACTGCTATTTTTATATATATACTGCGCTGAAACCCGCATTTCCTGAACTGCTATAAAAGTTTTTGATCTTTAACCAACTTTTTCCTGTGATTTTGACTAGTTTCTTCTTTTCATATAACTTTTCTCTGCTCTTTTACCTACATTTTTCATGGAAAATCTGATTATTTTCTCAATATTTTTTTATTATACAGCTATTTTTATATATATACTGCGCTGAATCCCGCATTTCCTGAACTACTATAAAAGTTCTTGATCTTTAACCAACTTTTTCTTGTGATTTTGACTAGTTTCTTCTTTTCATATAACTTTTTCTGCTCTTTTACCTACATTTTTCATGGAAAATCTGATAATTTTCTCAATATTTTTATGTTATATATATATATATACTGCGCTGAAACCCGCATTTCCTGAACTACTATGAAAGTTTTTGATCTTTAACCGACTTTTTCGTGTGATTTTTACTAGTTTCTTCTTTTCATATAACTTTTTCTGCTCTTTTACCTACTTTTTTCATGGAAAATCTGATTATTTTCTCAATATTTTTATATTATACTGCTATTTTTATATATATATACTGCGCTGAAACCCGCAATTCCTGAACTACTATGAAAGTTTTTGATCTTTAACCGACTTGTTAATGTGATTTTTACTAGTTTCTTCTTTTCATATAACTTTTTCTGCTCTTTTACCTACATTTTTCATGGAAAATCGGATTATTTTCTCAATATTTTTATATTATATATATTTATATATACTGCTCTGAAACCCGCATTTCCTGAACTACTATGAAAGTTTTTGATCTTTAACCGACTTTTTCCTGTGATTGTTACTAGTTTCTTCTTTTCATATAACTTTTTCTGCTCTTTTACCTACATTTTTCATGGAAAATCTGATTATTTTCTCAATATTTTTATATTATACTGCTATTTTTATATATATACTGCGCTGAAACCCGCATTTCCTGAATTGCTATCAAAGTTTTTGATATTTAAGCAACATTTCCTGTGATTTTGATTAGTTTCTTCTCTTTATAAAACTTTTTTTGCTCTTTTACCTACATTTTTCATGGAAAATCTGATTATTTTCTCAATATTTTTATGTTATATATATAAATATATATATTGCGCTGAAACCCGCATTTCCTGAACTACTGTGAAAGTTTTTGATCTTTAACCGACTTTTTCGTGTAATTTTTACTAGTTTCTTCTTTTCATATAACTTTTTGTGCTCTTTCACCTACATTTTTCATGGAAAATCTGATTATTTTCTCAATATTTTTATATTATGCAGCTATTTTTATATATATACTGCGCTGAAACCCGCATTTCCTGAACTACTATAAAAGTTCTTGATCTTGCACCAACTTTTTCCTGTGATTTTGACTAGTTTCTTCTTTTCATATAACTTTTTCTGCTCTTTTACCTACATTTTTCATGGAAAATCTGATTATTTTCTCAATATTTTTATATTATATATATATATATATACTGAGCTGAAACCCGCATTTCCTGAACTACTATGAAAGTTTTTGATCTTTAACCGACTTTTTCCTGTGATTTTTACTAGTTTCTTCTTTTCATATAACTTTTTCTGCTCTTTTACCTACATTTTTCATGGAAAATCTGATTATTTTCTCAATATTTTTATATTATACTGCTATTTTTATATATATATACTGCGCTGAAACCCGCATTTCCTGAACTACTATGAAAGTTTTTGATCTTTAACCGACTTTTTTACTGTGATTTTTACTAGTTTCTTCGTTGCATATAACTTTTTCTGCTCTTTTACCTAAATTTTTCATGGAAAATCTGATTATTTTCTCAATATTTTTATGTTATATATATATATATACATATACTGCGCTGAAACCCGCATTTCCTGAACTACTATGAAAGTTTTTGATCTTTAACCGACTTTTTTCTGTGATTTTTACTAGTTTCTTCTTTTCATATAACTTTTTCTACTGTTTTACCTACATTTTTCATGGAAAATCTGATTATTTATCAATATTTTTATATTATACAGATATTTTTATGTATATATACTGCGCTGAAACCCGCATTTCCTGAACTACTATAAAAGTTCTTGATCTTTAACCAACTTTTTCCTGTGATTTTGACTAGTTTCTTCTTTTCATATAGCTTTTTCTGCTCTTTTACCTACATTTTTCATCTAAAATCTGATTATTTTCTCAATATTTTTATGTTATATATATATATATATATACATATACTGCGCTGAAACCCGCATTTCCTGAACTACTATGAAAGTTTTTGATCTTTAACCGACTTTTTTCTGTGATTTTTACTAGTTTCTTCTTTTCATATAACTTTTTCTGCTCTTTTACGTACATTTTCCATGGAAAATCTGATTATTTTCTCAATATTTTTATATTATACTGCTATTTTTATATATATACTGCGCTGAAACCCGCATTTCCTAAATTGCTATCAAAGTTTTTGATATTTAGGCAACATTTCCTGTGATTTTGATTAGTTTCTTCTCTTCATATAACTTTTTCTGCTCTTTTACCTACATTTTTCATGGAAAATCTGATTATTTTCTCAATATTTTTATATTATACTGCTATTTTTATATAAAATGCGCTGAAACCCGCATTTCCTGAACTACTATAAAAGTTCTTGATCTTTAACCAACTTTTTCCTGTGATTTTGACTAGTTTCTTCTTTTCATATATTTTTTTCTGCTCTTTTACCTACATTTTTCATGGAAAATCTGATTATTTTCTCAATATTTTTATGTTATATATATATATTTATATATATTGCGCTGAAACCCGCATTTCCTGAACTACTGTGAAAGTTTTTGATCTTTAACCGACTTTTTCGTGTGATTTTTACTAGTTTCTTCTTTTCATATAACTTTTTGTGCTCTTTCACCTACATTTTTCATGGAAAATCTGATTATTTTCTCAATATTTTTATATTATGAAGCTATTTTTATATATATACTGCGCTGAAACCCGCATTTCCTGAACTACTATAAAAGTTCTTGATCTTGCACCAACTTTTTCCTGTGATTTTGACTAGTTTCTTCTTTTCATATAACTTTTTCTGCTCTTTTACCTACATTTTTCATGGAAAATCTGATTATTTTCTCAATATTTTTTTATTATATATATATATATATATATATATATATATATATATACTGCGCTGAAACCCGCATTTCCTGAACTACTATGAAAGTTTTTGATCTTTAACCGACTTTTTCCTGTGATTTTTACTAGTTTCTTCTTTTCATATAACTTTTTCTGCTCTTTTACCTACATTTTTTCATGGAAAATCTGATTATTTTCTCAATATCTTAATATTATGCTGCTATTTTTATATATATACTGCGCTGAAACCCGCATTTCCTGAACTACTATAAAAGTTGTTGATCTTTAACCAACTTTTTCCTGTGATTTTTACTAGTTTCTTCTTTTCATATAACTTTTTCTGCTCTTTTACCTACATTTTTCATGGAAAATCTGATTATTTTCTCAATATTTTTATATTATACTGCTATTTTTATATATATACTGCGCTGAAACCCGCATTTCCTGAACTAGTATGAAAGTTTTTGAACTTTAACCGACTTTTTCCTGTGATTTTTACTAGTTTCTTCTTTTCATATAACTTTTTCTGCTCTTTTACCTACATTTTTCATGGAAAATCTGATTATTTTCTCAATATTTTTATGTTATATATATATATATATATATACTGAGCTGAAACCCGCATTTCCTGATCTACTATGAAAGTTTTTGATCTTTAACCGACTTTTTCCTGTGATTTTTACTAGTTTCTTCTTTTCATATAACTTTTTCTGCTCTTTTACCTACATTTTTCATGGAAAATCTGATTATTTTCTCAATATTTTAATATATTATACTGCTATTTTTATATATATATACTGCGCTGAAACCCGCATTTCCTGAACTACTAAGAACGTTTTTGATCTTTAACCGACTTTTTTACTGTGATTTTTACTAGTTTCTTCGTTGCATATAACTTTTTCTGCTCTTTTACCTAAATTTTTCATGGAAAATCTGATTATTTTCTCAATATTTTTATGTTATATATATATATATATATATATACATATACTGCGCTGAAACCCGCATTTCCTGAACTACTATGAAAGTTTTTGATCTTTAACCGACTTTTTCCTGTGATTTTTACTAGTTTCTTCTTTTCATATAACTTTTTCTACTGTTTTACCTACATTTTTCATGGAAAATCTGATTATTTTCTCAATATTTTTATATTATATATATATATATATATATTGCGCTGAAACCCGCATTTCCTGAACTACTATGAAAGTTTTTGGTCTTTAACCGACTTTTTCCTGTGATTTTGACTAGTTTCCTCTTTTCATATAACTTTTTCTGCTCTTTTACCTACATTTTTCATGGAAAATCTGATTATTTTCTCAATATTTTTGTATTATACTGCTATTTTTATATATATACTGCGCTGAAACCCGCATTTCCTGAACTACTATGAAAGTTTTTGATCTTTAACCGACTTTTTCCTGTGATTTTTACTAGTTTCTTCTTTTCATATAACTTTTTCTGCTCTTTTACCTACATTTTTCATGGAAAATCTGATTATTTTCTCAATATTTTTATATTATACAGATATTTTTATGTATATTTACTGCGCTGAAACCCGCATTTCCTGAACTACTATAAAAGTTCTTGATCTTTAACCAACTTTTTCCTGTGATTTTGACTAGTTTCTTCTTTTCATATAACTTTTTCTGCTCTTTTACCTACATTTTTCATCTAAAATCTGATTATTTTCTCAATATTTTTATGTTATATATATATATATACATATACTGCGCTGAAACCCGCATTTCCTGAACTACTATGAAAGTTTTTGATCTTTAACCGACTTTTTCCTGTGATTTTTACTAGTTTCTTCTTTTCATATAACTTTTTCTACTCTTTTACCTACATTTTTCATGGAAAATCTGATTATTTTCTCAATATTTTTATATTATATATATATATATATATATATATATATATATATACTGCGCTGAAACCCGCATTTCCTGAACTACTATGAAAGTTTTTGATCTTTAACCAACTTTTTCCTGTGATTTTTACTAGTTTCTTCTTTTCATATAACTTTTTCTGCTCTTTTACCTACATTTTTCATGGAAAATCTGATTATTTTCTCAATATTTTTATATTATATATATATAAATATACTGCGCTGAAACCCGCATTTCCTTAACTACTATGCAAGTTTTTGATCTTTAACCGACTTTTTCCTGTGATTTTGACTAGTTTCCTCTTTTCATATAACTTTTTCTGCTCTTTTACCTACATTTTTCATGGAAAATCTGCTTATTTTCTCAATATTTTTGTATTATACTGCTATTTTTATATATATACTGCGCTGAAACCCGCATTTCCTGAACTACTATGAAAGTTTTTGATCTTTAACCGACTTTTTCCTGTGATTTTTACTAGTTTCTTCTTTTCATATAACTTTTTCTGCTCTTTTACCTACATTTTTCATGGAAAATCTGATTATTTTCTCAATATTTTTATATTATATATATATATATATATATACTGCGCTGAAACCCGCATTTCCTGAACTACTATGAAAGTTTTTGATCTTTAACCAACTTTTTCCTGTGATTTTTACTAGTTTCTTCTTTTCATATAACTTTTTCTGCTCTTTTACGTACATTTTTCATGGAAAATCTGATTATTTTCTCAATATTTTTATATTATACTGCTATTTTTATATATATACTGCGCTGAAACCCGCATTTCCTGAATTACTATCAAAGTTTTTGATCTTTAACCGACTTTTTCCTGTGATTTTTACTAGTTTCTTCTTTTCATATAACTTTTTCTGCTCTTTTACCTACATTTTTCATTGAAAATCTGATTATTTTCTCAATATTTTTATATTATATATATATATATACTGCGCTGAAACCCGCATTTCCTGAACTACTATGAAAGTTTTTGATCTTTAACCGACTTTTTTTCCTTCGCGTGGTTACACACCTTGACGCGGTGCGAAGGCTTAGTAAAGGTCAATGACTCAAGGGAATTTATTCTCTATGGGGAGACCCGAAGGTAAGATGTAACCATACCTTCTCTCCCTCCATCCTATCTCTCCCTTCCATCTCCGGTGGGCTGGATCAAGGTGTCATACGACCCGTGCCGAGGATCAGCCTGGCTGGGGGCCCACCTAAAATAATAGCTCAGTCGCTAACGGAGTATCTGGGTGCACTGGCACACTCCCAGATTAATCCTGCCCTAGTTGTGTAATGCGGATCTCTGCACAGCCGGACCTTCCTTTTCTCCGCTACTCGTGGGACCAATATGAACATAAATACACAAAAAACAAAAACCAACAAAAAAGAGACCGGTGCTCCCTCGCCGGCTGGAAGTTCTTCCAGACCATCCTTGACTCCTGAAGTGCCGACGGATAAGGCGGCTCAAACCGCCTTAAAGACTGTCAAAGGCCGCGTGGAGTCTCCTAAACCAAATACCTGCACGGTAACTCCCACTAAGAGTTCCTGCACGGATATAACAATCTCCGCCCGCGGAGTTGCCTCCTCCTCGAAGGTCCCAGGACCTTCACTCAAAAGATACAGGGAGAGGCGTTCTGCTGCCCGGATTTTGGAGCGCCTTAAAGGCATTCCACCGGAGAAGCTAAACGACAGTAGCAAGAGGTCGTTAGCTTGGGCTACTAATGTAGTGAAAAGCCAACCACAGGCGGACACTACCAGGGGCACTACGCCCAAACGCGCCAGGTCATTGGAGGCGTCACCCTCGGAGCCTAAAAGGCTGAAACCGAGTGGTGAAACAATAAATATTGCCAGTAGGCTCAACAGGCCGTATAGTGAAGTGCTGAAAGGCGAAATCACTTACGCCGTATTAGATAGAGGGCACGCTGACTGCGCCATCTCTCCACTGAATTGGAAGAAGGTGGAGTCAGCGATTAATGACATCTATCTGAGCCTGGTGCTGGAAAACGGAGGCCTTGCACCTGTAGGGCGTGACGGAGGATGGCACCAGGGTCATATTAAGCTCGTGACTTTCACGTGCCAGAGATCGGCTGATCTCTTTAAAAAAGCCATCAGCAGACTGGGTGAGGTGTGGAAGGGGGCGCGGCTCGAGGTCGTAACGAGGGATCAAATCCCCAGTAGACCAAGAACCCGCACTTACCTTCCGCGAAGCCCCTCAGACCCTGCTACAATCCTAAAGTTCATCCAACTTTGCAACCCAAACCTTCCTACCCACAATTGGAAGGTTGTCAAGCTGGATGAACTAAAGGGAGAAACGAGGTCCGCAGTGATAATAATAAACAAGGAATCACTGGACCCACTTGCCAAGTCGGAAGGTGTCATCCACTACGGCTTTGGGACGATCACCCTGAGGGTGTATAAAAAGGATGGGGAGACAAGCGCGAAAGCGGAACAGCCTCCTTCCACCTCTGCTGCTTCTACTGTCGGTAATATACTGACGGCGGTAGCAGAGGAGGAGAAAGACCGTCCTGCTTCAAGCGAGCCTCAACCCTCTACTTCAGGCTCCATCGTGAGGGCAACCCCTGTAGCCAATATGGTACCGATGGAGGTGGAGGAGGAGGGCTCTGGCACGCAGACGCTGACCCATATCCTGGGTAGCCATGGTCAGGAAGCTGATGATATTGGCCTCTCCGACCTAGAATTAGCCAGCACCCCGCCCAATAGTCAGGAAGACTCTCTTCTGGAGTCCGACACCGACGATGAGGCTAACTCAACAGTGGTGGAGATTATGTCCGGAACCAAGACGGACACGTTACCCGACAGCTATGCTCCGGGTGACACAGATTAATCTCCACCACTCCATCGCGGCCTCGGCCGCTCTTCTTCTCCGCGCTAACACCTGCGGAGACGACATAGTCCTGGCCCAGGAACCCTGGGTAGTCAACGACATAGTTCGTGGACTAAGGACTCAGCAATTCAACCTCTACTATGTAAGGAATGAAGGTAAGCCAAGAGCCTGCATACTTACAAAGAGTTCTTTGAATACTCACATTCTCTCCCATCTTAGCGATCGAGACTCAGTCACTGTTTGCCTGGAGGCAGGCAAAACCAAACTATGGCTAGTCTCCTCCTACATGGCCCATGACCATGGGGAATGTCCGTCAGAGACACTGAAAAGGACGATTGCTGAGGCGGAAAGAACAAAAACCGCGCTAATCCTAGGCTGTGATGCAAACGCCCATCACACAATATGGGGAAGCACGGACATCAACGAAAGAGGTGAGTACCTTTTCAACTACCTTATAAGTAGTAGATTAGACTTGTGCAACCAAGGTAATACACCTACCTTCGTAACTAGGAATAGACAGGAAGTCCTAGACCTTACACTCGTGTCTGACCATATAGCGGATAGAATCAGCAATTGGAGGGTATCATCCGATCACTCCTTCTCTGATCACCGCTATCTAATGTTCAGTATAGCGAGTGCCCCCCCATCCCCAAGGGTCTTTAGAAATCCTAAGAGAACCAACTGGGACAGATATAGAGAGATTGTTGCGGCAACAATGTCGAGCACCAACATCTCCATCCCGAGCAACCCCACTGATCTCGAACATTCGGTGGACAACCTCACAAAAACTCTCAACAATGCAATGGCAATGTCATGTCCAATCAGCAGGCAAAGAGGCAAGTCTAAACCTCCCTGGTGGAACCATGAAATTGACCTTTTGCGCAAGAGTTGTAGAAAGCTCTTTAACAAGGCGAAGGGCTCTCGTGATGCTAAGGACTGGGATTCCTATAAGGAACACCTCAGTACCTTTAAAACTGAATTGAGAAAGGCCCAACGAACCTCTTGGAGACTTTTTTGTGGTAAAATCGAAGAAGTCTCCGAGGCTTCCAGGCTAAGAAAGATTCTGGCATCATCCCCTAAATCGCCTAGCTTCCTACAAAAACCTGACGGAACCTGGACCACATCCAGCGAGGAAACCCTCAGTCTCCTTGTTGATACACACTTTCCGGGCAACTTCCCGATTAGAGCCAATAAGGAAGTGGTATCTCCCCCAAAAACTTCATGTAACCTTATAAATGTCAGCCACACCACTATCATGTGGGCACTGACAAGCTTCAAACCCTTCAAGTCAGCGGGACCTGACGGCATCATCCCGGCGGAGCTCCAAAGAACAGCTGACCTCATCATGCCTTGGATTCTTAGCATATTCATAGGCTGTATGAGTCTCAGTCATGTCCCCAGCTCCTGGAAAAGGGTCAAAGTAGTGTTTATCCCCAAAGCGGGTAAATACTCCCATGCCAAACCAAAGGACCTCAGGCCAATAAGTCTCTCCTCGTTTCTCCTGAAAACCTTGGAGAAACTTATAGACCAATATATCAGGCATGCTATCCCGGCATGCAGACTCTCATCTGCACAAAATGCCTACAACAAGGGCAAATCTGTAGAAACAGCCCTCCACTCTCTGATAGGCACCATCGAAAAATCTCTCGAGTTCAAAGAATACACACTTGTGACTTTTCTCGACATCGAGGGTGCCTTTAACAATATCAACCCGGAAGCAATTTCACTTGCGCTTAGCAACCTCGGGATCGGAAAGCCCCTAGTGGCCTTCATTCATCAGCTACTCACCACCAGAGTAATACACTCTCAGAGGGGAGACGCTAAGATCCATAGAGGAGTTAATAGGGGCACCCCACAAGGAGGTGTTCTCTCACCCCTTCTTTGGAACGTAGCGGTAAATGAACTGCTACTAATACTGGAAGAGGTAGGGTGCAAAGTTATTGCGTATGCGGATGATATTGCCATAGCGGCATCCGGCAAATTCGTCTCTACTCTAAGAGACATAATGCAGAATGCCTTTGACAAGCTAGAGGCATGGACACAAACATGCGGACTTGGCGTCAACCCACAAAAAACGGATATCGTACTCTTCACCAAAAGATACAAAATCCCCCAATTCGACCCCCCACTGCTGTGCGGCACTACATTACAGCTAACCACCAGTGCAAAATTTCTGGGTCTCACTCTCGAGAGCAAGCTAAACTGGAAGCTCAATATCCAGGAAAGGGTAAAAAAAGCCTCTTCTGCACTTTTTTGCTGCAAAAAGGCCATTGGATGCAAATGGGGCCTACAACCTCGCATCGCTCACTGGATTTACACCTCTATCGTCAGACCGACACTTTTGTATGGTGTCTCAGTTTGGTGGACAGCACTAAACAAGGCTATAAACTGCAATGCACTCAACCGAGTACAAAGACTGGCCTGCCTGTGTATCAGCGGGGCACTGAGAAGTACTCCGTCAGATGCACTGAATATTCTCCTCCACCTCCCACCTCTGGAAATATTCGGGAAACAAGTAGCAGCAAGTACAGCCATGAGACTCAAAACACTTCGATTGTGGTCCGAACTCAACACTGGCCACTCAACCATTCTCAAGGAATTTAACTTCCTACCTAGCGACACCGACCGCCTACTACCCCAGGCCATCTTTGAAAAGAAATTCTCAATCAGTATTCCCTCCAGATCGGACTGGATGACTGATATGCAAACACTGAAAGATCCTTTGCGCATCTTCACGGATGGTTCAAAGACAAAAGAAGGGGTGGGTGCGGGTGTCTATTCACAAGACCTCAATATTGCTATCTCCGTGAAGCTCCCTGATCACTGTAGCGTTTTTCAGGCAGAAACCATAGCGATTAAAGAGGCGCTGTCCTGGCTTAAAAACAATGTGATATCAAGAAGGGATATCACCATTTGTTCCGATAGTCAGGCCGCCATAAAATCCCTGGACAATGTCATGTTCTACTCTAAAACATCCCTTAATTGCAGGCTGTCTCTTAACGAGATGGCCGAGCATTTTAACATTCACCTCATGTGGGTGCCGGGACATTGTGACATACCAGGAAACTGCAAAGCCGACGAACTCGCTAGGTGTGGTACAACCTCATCCCTATCGATAGAAGGGGTACCACCTTCCATGCCGATCGCTACAGCCTATCATCTTTTAAAGATTCATACAATCAAAACCACCAATGACAAATGGCTAGAAGGCACCACCTGCCTTAAAACAAAAGAAATCTGGCCATCACTTAACCTAAAACGGTCACTCAGTCTACTTGGACTCAGCAAGCCCTCAGTAAGGACCCTTATAGGAGTCATAACCGGGCACTGTGTAATTGGCACTCATGCTCGCAGGATGGGTGCACCATATAACGATTTTTGCAGAAGCTGCATGGATAAAGAGGAGGAAGAGAACACTCATCACCTTCTCTGCTCCTGCAGTGCTCTTGCCAGTCGTAGGTTCCTGCATCTAGGAGCCTACTACTTCAGCGATCGTAACGAGCTAAAAAGTGCCAGCATTGGCCAACTAAATCGGTTCATCAGCAGCACCAACTGGTTCCAGCGTTAGGAGAAGTCAATCCGCGTGGTATCACAATGGGCCTATTCTGGCCTAAGTGTGACTGCTCTGCAGCAGTCAGCCACTACAACCTAACCTAACCTAACCGACTTTTTCCTGTGATTTTTACTAGTTTCTTCTTTTCATATAACTTTTTCTGCTCTTTTACCTACATTTTTCATGGAAAATCTGATTATTTTCTCAATATTTTTATATTATACTGCTATTTTTATATATATACTGCGCTGAAACCCGCATTTCCTGAATTACTATCAAAGTTTTTGATCTTTAACCGACTTTTTCCTGTAATTTTTACTAGTTTCTTCTTTTCATATAACTTTTTCTGCTCTTTTACCTACATTTTTCATGGAAAATCTGATTATTTTCTCAATATTTTTATATATATATATATATATATATATATACTGCGCTGAAACCCGCATTTCCTGAACTACTATGAAAGTTTTTGATCTTTAACCGACTTTTTCCTGTGATTTTGAGTAGTTTCCTCTTTTCATATAACTTTTTTTGCTCTTTTACCTACATTTTTCATGGAAAATCTGATTATTTTCTCAATATTTTTATATTATACTGCTATTTTTATATATATACTGCGCTGAAACCCGCATTTCCTGAACTGCTATAAAAGTTTTTGATCTTTAACCGACTTTTTCCTGTGATTTTTACTAGTTTCTTCTTTTCATATAACTTTTTCTGCTCTTTTACCTACATTTTTCATGGAAAATCTGATTATTTTCTCAATATTTTTATATTATACTGCTATTTATATATATATACTGCGCTGAAACCCGCATATCCTGAACTACTATGAAAGTTTTTGATCTTTAACCAACTTTTTCCTGTGATTTTTACTAGTTTCTTCTTTTCATATAACTTTTTCTGCTCTTTTACCTACATTTTTCATGGAAAATCTGATTATTTTCTCAATATTTTTATGTTATATATATATATATATACTGCGCTGAAACCCGCATTTCCTGAACTACTATGAAAGTTTTTGATCTTTAACCGACTTTTTGGTGTGACTTTTACTAGTTTCTTCTTTTCATATAACTTTTTCTGCTCTTTTACCTACATTTTCATGGAAAATCTGATTATTTTCTCAATATTTTTTTTATTATATTGCTATTTTTATATATATACTGCGCTGAAACCTGCATTTCCTAAACTACTATGAAAGTTTTTGATCTTTAACCAACTTTTTCCTGTGATTTTTACTAGTTTCTTCTTTTCATATAACTTTTTCTGCTCTTTTACCTACATTTTTCATGGAAAATCTGATTATTTTCTCAATATTTTTATATTATACTGCTATTTTTATATATATACTGCGCTGAAACCCGCATTTCCTGAACTACTATAAAAGTTTTTGATCTTGCACCAACTTTTTCCTGTGATTTTGACTAGTTTCTTCTTTTCATATAACTTTTTCTGCTCTTTTACCTACATTTTTCATGGAAAATCTGATTATTTTCTCAATATTTGTATATTATATATATATATATATATATATACTGCGCTGAAACCCGCATTTCCTGAACTTCTATGAAAGTTTTTGATCTTTAACCGACTTTTTCCTGTGATTTTTACTAGTTTCGTCTTTTCATATATTTTTTTCTGCTCTTTTACCTACATTTTTCATGGAAAATCTGATTATTTTCTCAATATTTTTATATTATACTGCTATTTTTATATATATACTGCGCTGAAACCCGCATTTCCTGAACTACTATGAAAGTTTTTGATCTTTAACCGACTTTTTCCTGTGATTTTTACTGCTTTCTTCTTTTCATATAACTTTTTCTGCTCTTTTACCTACATTTTTCATGGAAAATCTGATTATTTTCTCAATATTTGTATATTATATATATATATATATATATATACTGCGCTGAAACCCGCATTTCCTGAACTTCTATGAAAGTTTTTGATCTTTAACCGACTTTTTCCTGTGATTTTTACTAGTTTCGTCTTTTCATATATTTTTTTCTGCTCTTTTACCTACATTTTTCATGGAAAATCTGATTATTTTCTCAATATTTTTATATTATACTGCTATTTTTATATATATACTGCGCTGAAACCCGCATTTCCTGAACTACTATGAAAGTTTTTGATCTTTAACCGACTTTTTCCTGTGATTTTTACTAGTTTCTTCTTTTCATATAACTTTTTCTGCTCTTTTACCTACATTTTTCATGGAAAATCTGATTATTTTCTCAATAGTTTTATATTATATATATATATACTGCGCTGAAACCCGCATTTCCTGAACTACTATGAAAGTTTTTGATCTTTAACCGACTTTTTCCTGTGATTTTTACTAGTTTCTTCTTTTCATATAACTTTTTCTGCTCTTTTACCTACATTTTTCATGGAAAATCTGATAATTTTCTCAATATTTTTATGTTATATATATATATATATACTGCGCTGAAACCCGCATTTCCTAAACTACTATGAAAGTTTTTGATCTTTAACCGACTTTTTCCTGTGATTTTTACTAGTTTCTTCTTTTCATATAACTTTTTCTGCTCTTTTACCTACATTTTTCATAGAAAATCTGATTATATTCTCAATATTTTTATATTATACTGCTATTTTTATATATATACTACGCTGAAACCAGCATTTCCTGAACTACTATGAAAGTTTTTGATCTTTAACCAACTTTTTCCTGTGATTTTTACTAGTTTCTTCTTTTCATATAACTTTTTCTGCTCTTTTGCATTCATTTTTCATGGAAAATCTGATTATTTTCTCAATATTTTTATATTATACTGCTATTTTTATATATATACTGCGCTGAAACCCGCATTTCCTGAACTACTATAAAAGTTTTTGATCTTTAGCCAACTTTTTCCTGTGATTTTGACTAGTTTCTTCGTTTCATATAACTTTTTCTGCTCTTTTACCTACATTTTTCATGGAAAATCTGATTATTTTCTCAATATTTTTATATTATATATATATATATATATACTGCGCTGAAACCCGCATTTCCTGAAATACTATGAAAGTTTTTGATCTTTAACCGGCTTTTTCCTGTGATTTTTACTAGTTTCTTCTTTTCATATAACTTTTATCTGCTTCTTTTACCTACATTTTTCATGGAAAATCTGATTATTTTCTCAATATTTTTATATTATACTGCTATTTTTATATATACTGCGCTGAAACCCGCATTTCCTGAACTACTATGAAAGTTTTTGATCTTTAACCGACTTTTTCCTGTGATTTTTACTAGTTTCTTCTTTTCATATAACTTTTTCTGCTCTTTTACCTACATTTTTCATGGAAAATCTGATTATTTTCTCAATATTTTTATATTTTATATATATATATATACTGCGCTGAAACCCGCATTTCCTAAACTACTATAAAAGTTTTTGATCTTTAACCAACTTTTTCCTGGGATTTTGACTAGTTTCTTCTTTTCATATAACATTTCCTGCTCTTTTACCTACATTTTTCATGGAAAATCTGATTATTTTCTCAAATTTTTATATTATACTGCTATTTTTATATATATACTGCGCTGAAACCCGCCTTTCCTGAACTACTATGAAAGTTTTTGATCTTTAACCGACTTTTTCCTGTGATTTTTACTAGTTTCTTCTTTTCATATAACTTTTTCTGCTCTTTTACCTATATTTTTCATGGAAAATCTGATTATTTTCTCAATATTTTTATATTATATATATATATATATATATACTGCCCTGAAACCCGCATTTCCTGAACTACTATGAAAGTTTTTGATCTTCAACCGACTTTTTCCTGTGATTTTTACTAGTTTCTTCTTTTCATATAACTTTTTCTGCTCTTTTACCTACATTTTTCATGGAAAATCTGTTTATTTTCTCAATATTTTTATATTATACTGCTATTTTTATATATATACTGCGCTGAAACCCGCATTTCCTGAACTACTATAAAAGTTTTTGATCTTTAACCAACTTTTTCCTGTGGTTTTGACTAGTTTCTTCTTTTCATATAACTTTTTCTGCTCTTTTACCTACATTTTTCATGGAAAATCTGATTATTTTCTCAATATTTTTATATTATACTGCTATTTTTATATATATATACTGCGCTGAAACCCGCATTTCCTGAACTACTATAAAAGTTTTTTATCTTTAACGAACTTTTTCCTGTGATTTTGACTAGTATCTTCTTTTCATATAACTTTTTCTGCTCTTGTACCTACATTTTTAATGGAAAATCTGATTATTTTCTCAATATTTTTATATTATATATATATATATAGTGCGCTGAAACCCGCATTTCCTGAACTACTATGAAAGTTTTTGAACTTTAACCGACTTTTTCCTGTGATTTTTACTAGTTTCTTCTTTTCATATAACTTTTTCTGCTCTTTTACCTACATTTTTCATGGAAAATCTGATTATTTTCTCAATATTTTTATATTATACTGCTATTTTTATACTATTACTGCGCTGAAACCCGCATTTCCTGAACAACTTTAAAAGTTTTTGATCTTTAACCCAACTTTTTTCCTGTGATTTTAACTAGTTTCTTCTTTTCATATAACTTTTTCTGCTCTTTTACCTACATTTTTCATGGAAAATCTGATTATTTTCTCAATATTTTTATATTATACTGCTATTTTTATATATATACTGCGCTGAAACCCGCATTTCCTGAACTACTATGAAAGTTTTTGAACTTTAACCGACTTTTTCCTGTGATTTTTACTAGTTTCCTCTTTTCATATAACTTTTTCTGCTCTTTTACCTACATTTTTCATGGAAAATCTGATTATTTTCTCAATATTTTTATATTATACTGCTATTTTATATATATACTGCGCTGAAACCCGCATTTCCTGAACTACTATGAAAGTTTTTGATCTTTAACCAACTTTTCCTGTGATTTTGACTAGTTTCTTCTTTTCATATAACTTTTTCTGCTCTTTTACCTACATTTTTCATGGAAAATCAGATTATTTTCTCAATATCTTTATATTATACTGCTATTTTTATATATATACTGCGTTGAAACCCGCATTTCCTGAACTACTATAAAAGTTTTTGATCTTTAACCAACTTTTTCCTGTGATTTTGACTAGTTTCTTCTTTTCATATAACTTTTTCTGCTCTTTTACCTACATTTTTCATGGAAAATCAGATTATTTTCTCAATATTTTTATATTATACTGCTATTTTTATATATATACTGCGCTGAAACCCGCATTTCCTGAACTACTATGAAAATTTTTTATCTTTAACCAACTTTTTCCTGTGATTTTGACTAGTTTCTTCTTTTCATATAACTTTTTCTGCTCTTTTACCTACATTTTTCATGGAAAATCTGATTATTTTCTCAATATTTTTATATTATACTGCTATTTTTATTTATATACTGCATTGAAACCCGCATTTCCTGAACTACTATGAAAGTTTTTGATCCTTAACCGACTTTTTCCTGTGATTTTTACTAGTTTCTTCTTTTCATATAACTTTTTCTGCTCTTTTACCTACATTTCTCATGGTAAATCAGATTATTTTCTCAATATTTTTATATTATACTGCTATTTTTATATATATACTGCGCTGAAACAAGCATTTCCTGAACTACTATAAGAGTTTTTGATCTTTAACCAACTTTTTCCTGTGATTTTGACTAGTTTCTTCTTTTCATATAACTTTTTCTGCTCTTTTACCTACATTTTTCATGGAAAATCAGATTATTTTCTCAATATTTTTATATATATACTGCGTTGAAACCCGCATTTCCTGAACTACTATAAAAGTTGTTGATCTTTAACCAACTTTTTCCTGTGATTTTGACTAGTTTCTTCTTTTCATATAACTTTTTCCTGAACTACTATGAAAGTTTTTGATCTTTAACCAACTTTTTCCTGTGATTTTTACTAGTTTCTTCTTTTCATATAATTTTTTCTGCTCTTTTACCTACATTTTTCATGGAAAATCTGATTATTTTCTCAATATCTTTATATTATACTGCTATTTTTATATATATACTGCGCTGAAACCCGCATTTCCTGAACTACTATAAAAGTTGTTGATCTTTAACCAACTTTTTCCTGTGATTTTGACTAGTTTCTTCTTTTCATATAACTTTTTCTTCTTTTTTACCTACATTTTTCATGGAAAATCTCATTATTTTCTCAATATTTTTATATTATACTGCTATTTTTATTTATATACTGCGTTGAAACCCGCATTTCCTGAACTACTATGAAAGTTTTTGATCCTTAACCGACTTTTTCCTGTGATTTTTACTAGTTTCTTCTTTTCATATAACTTTTTCTGCTCTTTTACCTACATTTTTCATAGAAAATCTGATTATTTTCTCAATATTTTTATATTATATATATATATATACTGCGCTGAAACCCGCATTTGCTGAACTACTATGAAAGCTTTTGATCTTTAACCGACTTTTTCCTGTGATTTTTACTAGTTTCTTCTTTTCATATAACTTTTTTCTGCTCTTTTACCTACATTTTTCATGGAAAATCTGATTATTTTCTCATATCTTAATATTATATATATATATATATATCACTCCGCTGAAAACCCGCATTTCCTAAACTACTATGAAAGTTTTTGATCTTTAACCGACTTTTTCCTGTGATTTTTACTAGTTTCTTCTTTTCATATAACTTTTTCTGCTCTTTTACCTACATTTTTTCATGGAAAATCAGATTATTTTCTCATATTTTTATATTATACTGCTATTTTTATATATATACTGCGCTGAAACCCGCATTTCCTGAACTACTATAAAAGTTTTGATCTTTAAACCCAACTTTTTCCTGTGATTTTGACTAGTTTATTCTTTTCATATAACTTTTTCTGCTCTTTTACCTACATTTTTTCATGGAAAATCAGATTATTTTCTCAATATTTTTATATTATACTGCTATTTTTATATATATACTGCGCTGAAACCCGCATTTCCTGAACTACTATAAAAGTTTTTGATCTTTAACCAACTTTTTCCTGTGATTTTGACTAGTTTCTTCTTTTCATATAACTTTTTCTGCTCTTTTACCTACATTTTTCATGGAAAATCAGACTATTTTCTCAATATTTTTATATTATACTGCTATTTTTATATATATACTGCGCTGAAACCCGCATTTCCTGAACTACTATAAAAGTTTTTTGATCTTTAACCAACTTTTTCCTGTGATTTTTGACTAGTTTCTTCTTTTCATATAACTTTTTCTGCTCTTTTACCTACATTTTTCATGGAAAATCAGATTATTTTCTCAACATTTTTATATATATACTGCGTTGAAACCCGCATTTCCTGAACTACTATAAAAGTTGTTGATCTTTAACCAACTTTTTCCTGTGATTTTGACTAGTTTCTTCTTTTCATATAACTTTTTCTGCTCTTTTACCTACATTTTTCATCGAAAATCTGATTATTTTCTCAATATTTTTATATTATACTGCTATTTTTATATATATACTGCGCTGAAACCCGCATTTGCTGAACTACTATGAAAGCTTTTGATCTTTAACCGACTTTTTCCTGTGATTTTTACTAGTTTCTTCTTTTCATATAACTTTTTCTGCTCTTTTACCTACATTTTTCATGGAAAATCTGATTATTTTCTCAATATTTTTATATTATATATATATATATACTGCGCTGAAACCCGCATTTGCTGAACTACTATGAAAGCTTTTGATCTTTAACCGACTTTTTCCTGTGATTTTTACTAGTTTCTTCTTTTCATATAACTTTTTCTGCTCTTTTACCTACATTTTTCATGGAAAATCTGATTATTTTCTCAATATCTTAATATTATATATATATATATATATACTCCGCTGAAACCCGCATTTCCTAAACTACTATGAAAGTTTTTGATCTTTAACCAACTTTTTCCTGTGATTTTTACTAGTTTCTTCTTTTCATATAACTTTTTCTGCTCTTTTACCTACATTTTTCATGGAAAATCAGATTATTTTTCTCAATATTTTTATATTATACTGCTTATTTTTATATATATACTGCGCTGAAACCCGCATTTCCTGAACTACTATAAAAGTTTTTGATCTTTAACCAACTTTTTCCTGTGATTTTGACTAGTTTCTTCTTTTCATATAACTTTTTCTGCTCTTTTACCTACATTTTCCATGAAAAATCAGACTATTTTCTCAATATTTTTATATTATACTGCTATTTTTTATATATTATACTGCGCTGAAACCCGCATTTCCTGAACTACTATAAAAGTTTTTGATCCTTAACCAACTTTTTCCTGTGATTTTGACTAGTTTCTTCTTTTCATATAACTTTTTCTGCTCTTTTACCTACATTTTTCATGAAAATCAGAT
>CAKAIZ010000455.1:0-17686 GCA_916610145.1 Eristalis arbustorum
AAACCCGCATTTCCTGAACTACTATGAAAGTTTTTGATCTTTAACCGATTTTTTCCTGTGATTTTTACTAGTTCCTTCTTTTCATGTAACTTTTTCTGCTCTTTTACCTACTTTTTTCATGGAAAATCTGATTATTTTCTCAATATTTTTATATTATATATATATATACATACTGCGCAGAAACCCGCATTTCCTGAACTACTATGAAAGTTTTTGATCTTTAACCGACTTTTTCCTGTGATTTTTACTAGTTTCTTCTTTTCATATAACTTTTTCTGCTCTTTTACCTACTTTTTTCATGGAAAATCTGATTATTTTCTCAATATTTTATATTATATATATATACATACTGCGCTGAAACCCGCATTTCCTGAACTACTATGAAAGTTTTTGATCTTTAACCAACTTTTTCCTGTGATTTTTACTAGTTTCTTCTTTTCATAAAACTTTTTCTGCTCTTTTACCTACTTTTTTCATGGAAAATCTGATTATTTTCTCAATATTTTTATATTATATATATATATATATATATACTGCGCTGAAACCCGCATTTCCTGAACTACTATGAAAGTTTTTGATCTTTAACCGACTTTTTTCCTGTGATTTTTACTAGTTTCTTCTTTTCATATAACTTTTTCTGCTCTTTTACCTACTTTTTTCATGGAAAATCTGATTATTTTCTCAATATTTTTATATTATACTGCTATTTTTATATATATATACTGCGCTTAAACCCGCATTTTCTGAACTACTATGAACGTTTTTGATCTTTAACCGACTTTTTCCTGTGATTTTTACTAGTTTCTTCTTTTCATATAACTTTTTCTGCTCTTTTACCTACTTTTTTCATGGAAAATCTGATTATTTTCTCAATATTTTTATATTATATATATATATTTATACTGCGCTGAAACCCGCATTTCCTGAACTACTTTGAAAGTCTTTGATCTTTAACCGTCTTTTTCCTGTGATTTTTACTAGTTTCTTCTTTTCATATAACTTTTTCTGCTCTTTTACCTACTTTTTTTCATTGAAAATCTGATTATTTTCTCAATATTTTTATATTATACTGCTATTTTTATATATATACTGCGCTAAACCCGCATATCCTGAACTACTATGAACGTTTTTGATCTTTAACCGACTTTTTCCTGTGATTTTTACTAGTTTCTTCTTTTCATATAACTTTTTCTGCTCTTTTACCTACATTTTTCATGGAAAATCTGATTATTTTCTCAATATTTTTATATTATATATATATATATATATATACTGCGCTGAAACCCGCCTTTCCTGAACTACTATGAAAGTTTTTGATCTTTAACCGACTTTTTCCTGTGATTCTTACTAGTTTCTTCTTTTCATATAACTTTTTCTGCTCTTTTACCTACTTTTTTTCATGGAAAATCTGATTATTTTCTCAATATTTTTATATTATACTGCTATTTTTATATATATACTGCGCTAAGCCCGCATTTCCTGCACTACTATGAAAGTTTTTCATCTTTAACCAACTTTTTCTTGTGATTTTTACTAGTTTCTTCTTGTGATTCTTACTAGTTTCTTCTTGTGATTCTTACTAGTTTCTTCTTTTCATATAACTTTTTCTGCTCTTTTACCTACTTTTTTCAAGGAAAATCTGATTATTTTCTCAATATTTTTATATTATACTGCTATTTTTATATATATACTGCGCTTAAACCCGCATTTCCTGAACTACTATGAACGTTTTTGATCTTTAACCGACTTTTTCCTGTGATTTTTACTAGTTTCTTCTTTTCATATAACTTTTTCTGCTCTTTTACCTACTTTTTTCATGGAAAATCTGATTATTTTCTCAATATTTTTATATTATATATATATATATATATATATACTGCGCTAAACCCGCATTTCCTGAACTACTATGAACGTTTTTGATCTTTAACCGACTTTTTCCTGTGATTTTTACTAGTTTCTTCTTTTCATATAACTTTTTCTGCTCTTTTACCTACTTTTTTCATGGAAAATCTGATTATTTTCTCAATATTTTTATATTATATATATATATATATACATACTGAGCTGAAACCCGCATTTCCTGAACTACTATGAAAGTTTTTGATCTTTAACCGACTTTTTCCTGTGATTTTTACTAGTTTCTTCTTTTCATATAACTTTTTCTGCTCTTTTACCTACTTTTTTCATGGAAAATCTGATTATTTTCTCAATATTTTTATATTATATATATATATATACATACTGAGCTGAAACCCGCATTTCCTGAACTACTATGAAAGTTGTTGATCTTTAACCGACTTTTTCCTGTGATTTTTACTAGTTTCTTCTTTTCATATAACTTTTTCTGCTCTTTTACCTACTTTTTTCAAGGAAAATCTGATTATTTTCTCAATATTTTTATATTATACTGCTATTTTTATATATATACTGCGCTTAAACCCGCATTTCCTGAACTACTATGAACGTTTTTGATCTTTAACCGACTTTTTCCTGTGATTTTTACTAGTTTCTTCTTTTCATATAACTTTTTCTGCTCTTTTACCTACTTTTTTCATGGAAAATCTGATTATTTTCTCAATATTTTTATATTATATATATATATATATATATATATATATATATATATATATATATATATATATATATATATATACTGCGCTAAACCCGCATTTCCTGAACTACTATGAACGTTTTTGATCTTTAACCGACTTTTTCCTGTGATTTTCACTAGTTTCTTCTTTTCATATAACTTTTTCTGCTCTTTTACCCACTTTTTTCATGGAAAATCTGATTATTTTCTCAATATTTTTATATTATATATATATATACATACTAAGCTGAAACCCGCATTTCCTGAACTACTATGAAAGTTTTTGATCTTTAACCGACTTTTTCCTGTGATTTTAACTAGTTTCTTCTTTTCATATGACTTTTTCTGCTCTTTTACCTACTTTTTTCATGGAAAATCTGATTATTTTCTCAATATTTTTATATTATATATATATATACATACTGAGCTGAAACCCGCATTTCCTGAACTACTATGAAAGTTGTTGATCTTTAACCGACTTTTTCCTGTGATTTTTACTAGTTTCTTCTTTTCATATAACTTTTTCTGCTCTTTTACCTACTTTTTTCATGGAAAATCTGATTATTTTCTCAATATTTTTATATTATATATATATATACATACTGAGCTGAAACCCGCATTTCCTGAACTACTATGAAAGTTTTTGATCTTTAACCGACTTTTTCCTGTGATTTTTACTAGTTTCTTCTTTTCATATAACTTTTTCTGCTCTTTTACCTACTTTTTTCATGGAAAATCTGATTATTTTCTCAATATTTTTATATTATATGTATATATATATACTGCGCTAAACCCGCATTTCCTGAACTACTATGAAAGTTTTTGATCTTTAACCGACTTTTTCCTGTGATTTTTACTAGTTTCTTCTTTTCATATAACTTTTTCTGCTCTTTCACCTACTTTTTTCATGGAAAATCTGATTATTTTCTCAATATTTTTATATTATACTGCTATTTTTATATATATACTGCGCTTAAACCCGCATTTCCTGAACTACTATGAACGTTTTTGATCTTTAACCGACTTTTTATTGTGATTTTTACTAGTTTCTTCTTTTCATATAACTTTTTCTGCTCTTTTACCTACTTTTTTCATGGAAAATCTGATTATTTTCTCAATATTTTTATATTATATATATATATACATACTGAGCTGAATCCCGCATTTCCTGAACTACTATGAAAGTTTTTCATCTTTAACCAACTTTTTCCTGTGATTTTTACTAGTTTCTTCTTTTCATATAACTTTTTCTGCTCTTTTACCTACTTTTTTTCATGGAAAATCTGATTATTTTCTCAATATTTTTATATTATACTGCTATTTTTATATATATACTGCGCTAAACCCGCATTTCCTGAACTACTATGAAAGTTTTTCATCTTTAACCAACTTTTTCTTGTGATTCTTACTAATTTCTTCTTTTCATATAACTTTTTCTGCTCTTGTACCTACTTTTTTGAAGGAAAATCTGATTATTTTCTCAATATTTTTATATTATACTGCTATTTTTATATATATACTGCGCTTAAACCCGCATTTCCTGAACTACTATGAACGTTTTTGATCTTTAACCGACTTTTTCCTGTGATTTTTACTAGTTTCTTCTTTTCATACAACTTTTTCTGCTCTTTTACCTACTTTTTTCATGGCAAATCTGATTATTTTCTCAATATTTTTATATCATATTTATATATATATACTGCGCTAAACCCGCATTTCCTGAACTACTATGAAAGTTTTTGATCTTTAACCGACTTTTTCCTGTGATTTTTACTAGTTTCTTCTTTTCATATAACTTTTTCTGCTCTTTTACCTACTTTTTTCATGGAAAATCTGATTATTTTCTCAATACTTTTATATTATGTATATATATACATACTGAGCTGAAACCCGCATTTCCTGAACTACTATGAAAGTTTTTGATCTTTAACCGACTTTTTCCTGTGATTTTTACTAGTTTCTTCTTTTCATATAACTTTTTCTGCTCTTTTACCTACTTTTTTCATGGAAAATCTGATTATTTTCTCAATATTTTTATATTATATATATATATACATACTGAGCTGAAACCCGCATTTCCTGAACTACTATGAAAGTTTTTGATCTTTAACCGACTTTTTCCTGTGATTTTTACTAGTTTCTTCTTTTCATATAACTTTTTCTGCTCTTTTACCTACTTTTTTCATGGAAAATCTGATTATTTTCTCAATATTTTTATATTATATGTATAAATATATACTGCGCTAAACCCGCATTTCCTGAACTACTATGAAAGTTTTTGATCCTTAACCGACTTTTTCCTGTGATTTTTACTAGTTTCTTCTTTTCATATAACTTTTTCTGCTCTTTCACCTACTTTTTTCATGGAAAATCTGATTATTTTCTCAATATTTTTATATTATACTGCTATTTTTATATATATACTGCGCTTAAACCCGCATTTCCTGAACTACTATGAACGTTTTTGATCTTTAACCGACTTTTTCTTGTGATTTTTACTAGTTTCTTCTTTTCATATAACTTTTTCTGCTCTTTTACCTACTTTTTTCATGGAAAATCTGATTATTTTCACAATATTTTTATATTATATATATATATACATACTGAGCTGAAACCCGCATTTCCTGAACTACTATGAAAGTTTTTCATCTTTAACCAACTTTTTCCTGTGATTTTTACTAGTTTCTTCTTTTCATATAACTTTTTCTGCTCTTTTACCTACTTTTTTCATGGAAAATCTGATTATTTTCTCAATATTTTTATATTATATATATATATACATACTGCGCTGAGACCCGCATTTCCTGAACTACTATGAAAGTTTTTGATCTTTAACCAACTTTTTCCTGTGATTTTTACTAGTTTCTTCTTTTCATATAACTTTTTCGGCTGTTTTACCTACTTTTTTCATGGAAAATCTGATTATTTTCTCAATATTTTTATATTATATATATATATACATACTGCGCTGAAACCCGCATTTCCTGAACTACTATGAAAGTTTTTGATCTTTAACCGACTTTTCCCTGTGATTTTTACTAGTTTCTTCTTTTCATAGAACTTTTTCTGCTCTTTTACCTACTTTTTTCATTGAAAATCTGATTATTTTCTCAATATTTTTATATTATACTGCTATTTTTATATATATACTGCGCTGAAACCCGCATTTCCCGAACTACTATGAAAGTTTTTGATCTTTAACCAACTTTTTCCTGTGATTTTTACTAGTTTCTTCTTTTCATATAACTTTTTCTGCTCTTTTACCTACTTTTTTCATGGAAAATCTGATTATTTTCTCAATATTTTTATATTATATATATATATATATATATGTATACTGCGCTGAAACCCGCATTTCCTGAACTACTATGAAAGTTTTTGATCTTTAACCGACTTTTTCCTGTGATTTTTACTAGTTTCTTCTTTTCATATAACTTTTTCTGCTCTTTTACCTACTTTTTTCATGGAAAATCTGATTATTTTCTCAATATTTTTATATTATATATATATATATATGTATACTGCGCTGAAACCCGCATTTCCTGAACTACTATGAAAGTTTTTGATCTTTAACCGACTTTTTCCTGTGATTCTTACTAGTTTCTTCTTTTCATATAACTTTTTCTGCTCTTTTACCTACTTTTTTCATGGAAAATCTGATTATTTTCTCAATATTTTTATATTATACTGCTATTTTTATATATATACTGCGCTAAATCCCGCATTTCCTGAACTACTATGAAAGTTTTTGATCTTTAACCGACTTTTTCCTGTGATTTTTACTAGTTTCTTCTTTTCATATAACTTTTTCTGCTCTTTTACGTACTTTTTTAATGGAAAATCTGATTATTTTCTCAATATTTTTATATTATATATATATATATACATACTGCGCTGAAACCCGCATTTCCTGAACTACTATGAAAGTTTTTGATCTTTAACCGACTTTTTCCTGTGATTCTTACTAGTTTCTTCTTTTCATATAACTTTTTCTGCTCTTTTACCTACTTTTTTCATGTTAAATCTGATTATTTTCTCAATATTTTTATATTATATATATATACATACTGCGCTGAAACCCGCATTTCCTGAACTACTATGAACGTTTTTGATCTTTAACCGACTTTTTCCTGTGATTTTTACTAGTTTCTTCTTTTCATATAACTTTTTCTGCTCTTTTACCTACTTTTTTCATGGAAAATCTGATTATTTTCTCAATATTTTTATATTATACTGCTATTTTTATATTTATACTGCGCTTAAACCCGCATTTCCTGAACTACTATGAACGTTTTTGATCTTTAACCGATTTTTTCCTGTGATTTTTACTAGTTTCTTCTTTTCATGTAACTTTTTCTGCTCTTTTACCTACTTTTTTCATGGAAAATCTGATTATTTTCTCAATATTTTTATATTATATATATATATACATACTGCGCAGAAACCCGCATTTCCTGAACTACTATGAAAGTTTTTGATCTTTAACCGACTTTTCCCTGTGATTTTTACTAGTTTCTTCTTTTCATAGAACTTTTTCTGCTCTTTTACCTACTTTTTTCATTGAAAATCTGATTATTTTCTCAATATTTTTATATTATACTGCTATTTTTATATACATACTGCGCAGAAACCCGCATTTCCTGAACTACTGTGAAAGTTTTTGATCTTTAACCGACTTTTTCCTGTGATTTTTACTAGTTTCTTCTTTTCATATAACTTTTTCTACTCTTTTACCTACTTTTTTCATGGAAAATCTGATTATTTTCTCAATATTTTTATATTATATATATATATACATACTGCGCTGAGACCCGCATTTCCTGAACTACTATGAAAGTTTTTGATCTTTAACCAACTTTTTCCTGTGATTTTTACTAGTTTCTTCTTTTCATATAACTTTTTCGGCTGTTTTACCTACTTTTTTCATGGAAAATCTGATTATTTTCTCAATATTTTTATATTATATATATATACATACTGCGCTGAAACCCGCATTTCCTGAACTACTATGAAAGTTTTTGATCTTTAACCGACTTTTCCCTGTGATTTTTACTAGTTTCTTCTTTTCATAGAACTTTTTCTGCTCTTTTACCTACTTTTTTCATTGAAAATCTAATTATTTTCTCAATATTTTTATATTATACTGCTATTTTTATATATATACTGCGCTGAAACCCGCATTTCCCGAACTACTATGAAAGTTTTTGATCTTTAACCAACTTTTTCCTGTGATTTTTACTAGTTTCTTCTTTTCATATAACTTTTTCTGCTCTTTTACCTACTTTTTTCATGGAAAATCTGATTATTTTCTCAATATTTTTATATTATATATATATATATATATGTATACTGCGCTGAAACCCGCATTTCCTGAACTACTATGAAAGTTTTTGATCTTTAACCGACTTTTTCCTGTGATTTTTACTAGTTTCTTCTTTTCATATAACTTTTTCTGCTCTTTTACCTACTTTTTTCATGGAAAATCTGATTATTTTCTCAATATTTTTATATTATATATATATATATATATGTATACTGCGCTGAAACCCGCATTTCCTGAACTACTATGAAAGTTTTTGATCTTTAACCGACTTTTTCCTGTGATTCTTACTAGTTTCTTCTTTTCATATAACTTTTTCTGCTCTTTTACCTACTTTTTTCATGGAAAATCTGATTATTTTCTCAATATTTTTATATTATACTGCTATTTTTATATATATACTGCGCTAAATCCCGCATTTCCTGAACTACTATGAAAGTTTTTGATCTTTAACCGACTTTTTCCTGTGATTTTTACTAGTTTCTTCTTTTCATATAACTTTTTCTGCTCTTTTACCAACTTTTTTAATGGAAAATCTGATTATTTTCTCAATATTTTTATATTATATATATATATATACATACTGCGCTGAAACCCGCATTTCCTGAACTACTATGAAAGTTTTTGATCTTTAACCGACTTTTTCCTGTGATTCTTACTAGTTTCTTCTTTTCATATAACTTTTTCTGCTCTTTTACCTACATTTTTCATGGAAAATCTGATTATTTTCTCAATATTTTTATATTATATATATATACATACTGCGCTGAAACCCGCATTTCCTGAACTACTATGAAAGTTTTTGATCTTTAACCGACTTTTTCCTGTGATTTTTACTAGTTTCTTCTTTTCATATAACTTTTTCTGCTCTTTTACCTACTTTTTTCGTGGAAAATCTGATTATTTTCTCAATATTTTTATATTATACTGCTATTTTTATATTTATACTGCGCTTAAACCCGCATTTCCTGAACTACTATGAACGTTTTTGATCTTTAACCGATTTTTTCCTGTGATTTTTACTAGTTCCTTCTTTTCATGTAACTTTTTCTGCTCTTTTACCTACTTTTTTTCATGGAAAATCTGATTATTTTCTCAATATTTTTATATTATATATATATATACATACTGCGCAGAAACCCGCATTTCCTGAACTACTATGAAAGTTTTTGATCTTTAACCGACTTTTTCCTGTGATTTTTACTAGTTTCTTCTTTTCATATAACTTTTTCTACTCTTTTACCTACTTTTTTCATGGAAAATCTGATTATTTTCTCAATATTTTTATATTATATATATACATACTGCGCTGAAACCCGCATTTCCTGAACTACTATGAAAGTTTTTGATCTTTAACCAACTTTTTCCTGTGATTTTTACTAGTTTCTTCTTTTCATAAAACTTTTTCTGCTCTTTTACCTACTTTTTTCATGGAAAATCTGATTATTTTCTCAATATTTTTATATTATATATATATATATATATATACTGCGCTGAAACCCGCATTTCCTGAACTACTATGAAAGTTTTTGATCTTTAACCGACTTTTTCCTGTGATTTTTACTAGTTTCTTCTTTTCATATAACTTTTTCTGCTCTTTTACCTACTTTTTTCATGGAAAATCTGATTATTTTCTCAATATTTTTATATTATACTGCTATTTTTATATATATATACTGCGCTTAAACCCGCATTTTCTGAACTACTATGAACGTTTTTGATCTTTAACCGACTTTTTCCTGTGATTTTTACTAGTTTCTTCTTTTCATATAACTTTTTCTGCTCGTTTACCTACTTTTTTCATGGAAAATCTGATTATTTTCTCAATATTTTTATATTATATATATATATTTATACTGCGCTGAAACCCGCATTTCCTGAACTACTTTGAAAGTCTTTGATCTTTAACCGTCTTTTTCCTGTGATTTTTACTAGTTTCTTCTTTTCATATAACTTTTTCTGCTCTTTTACCTACTTTTTTCATTGAAAATCTGATTATTTTCTCAATATTTTTATATTATACTGCTATTTTTATATATATACTGCGCTAAACCCGCATATCCTGAACTACTATGAACGTTTTTGATCTTTAACCGACTTTTTCCTGTGATTTTTACTAGTTTCTTCTTTTCATATAACTTTTTCTGCTCTTTTACCTACATTTTTCATGGAAAATCTGATTATTTTCTCAATATTTTTATATTATATATATATATATATATACTGCGCTGAAACCCGCCTTTCCTGAACTACTATGAAAGTTTTTGATCTTTAACCGACTTTTTCCTGTGATTCTTACTAGTTTCTTCTTTTCATATAACTTTTTCTGCTCTTTTACCTACTTTTTTCATGGAAAATCTGATTATTTTCTCAATACTTTTATATTATATATATATATATATATACTGCGCTGAAACCCGCATTTCCTGAACTACTATGAAAGTTTTTGATCTTTAACCGACTTTTTCCTGTGATTTTTACTAGTTTCTTCTTTTCATATAACTTTTTCTGCTCTTTTACCTACTTTTTTCATGGAAAATCTGATTATTTTCTCAATATTATATATATATATTATATATATATATATATATATATACTGGATTTCGAAGCGTTGACAAGCGACTTATGCAGGCACAGGCGTCTGCACTTAGCCTCTGTCAATGAACTCCTACTCTCACCTCCCCGTGGTGAAATCCGGGAGCCGAGCACCTTCGACTGAAGATGGGGTACCCAACCCCCGTGGGACGTCATTGGCGGCTGCAAACGAGAGAGGGGGAGAGTGGATGAGTCTGTATCAGGGCTCATCTTCTCTACGGATGGCGGCGGAGGAGCTTATCATCAGATTAGCCAACGGCGACATCCAGACCTACCTGGTACACCTCCTTTTAGAGCTACTCTGACATATTCGGAGCTCAGATCTAAAAGGTTGCCTTCAAGGTCATATCGGGATTTTGGAGTAGAGTTGGCGGCGGAGGAACCCTATCGTGTAGGGTCAACGGCGGCACTCACAACCTCAGCGAGGTTACCGATACCGGAGTCATCCGGACCCTTCGCCCAAGGGTAAAATAAATGGGCCTGGCCTCCCAGCTGGAGGTTGTGCGTGGGGTTAACGCCCTCACCACGTAAAAAAAAATTTTGTTCAGAGACGACTACTTGCCTCGGATACTGACCGATCTACTGTTGACGACCCCAGCAAACGAACAAATGACCATGCTTTTCGGTTCTGCACGTGGAATGTGAGGTCTCTTAACAGGCCACGTGCAGCCGAAGAACTCGCGGAGGCCCTTGACTGCTATAAAGCAGATATCACCGCCATCCAGGAAGTGCGATGGAATGGGCCGGGCAAGAAGAGGATGAAAAACTGCGATATCTACTACGGTGATTGCAGCAGAGAGAGGCGCTTATTTGGATGTGGATTTGTTGTTCGAGGCAGACTTAGGCAAAAAGTCTTAAGCTTTGACTGTAAAAGCGAACGCCTCATAACAATCCGCATCAAGGCTACATTCGGCAACATCAGCCTGATATGCGCCCACGCCCCGACAGAGGACAAAGATGATAGTAGCAAAGATGACTTCTATGATCTCCTAGAAAGAACATACGATCAATGCCCCAGCTTTGACACCAAGATCGTTCTAGGAGATTTCAATGCTAAGCTGGGTAAAGAAGAAATCTTTGCTAAAGCCATAGGGAAACACAGCCTACACGACACCACGTCCAGTAACGGACTAAGGCTGGTGGACTTTGTCATGGGACGTAACCTCTCTGTTGCTAGCACGCGGTTCCCACACCTCAACATCCATAAAGGGACATGGCGGTCCCCAGATCAATCAACCGTCAACCAGATTGATCACGTTGCGATCGACGTCAGACACTCCTCCAGCATTCTCGATGTCCGAACTTTCCGAGGAGCCAATGTTGACTCGGACCATTTCCTTGTTGTAGCCAAGGTAAGAATCAGGATATCACGAGAGCAACGGAGTCGAGAACGAACACCACGGTTTGACGTCGCAAAGCTACAATCGCAGCGGACTGCCAGGATCTTTGCCGACCGAGTCTCCCAGAAACTCTCTGTTAGTTCGACGCCGCCTGCACAAACCATCGAAGAAGAATGGAGTCGTTGTCAAGAAGCCATCAAAGAAGCTGCCACTGATGTGCTGGGTTTTACGACACCACCTAGAAGGAACCCATGGTTTGACGACGAGTGCAGGCAGGCACATGCAGCCAAACAGGAGGCCTACAAGGCAACGCTGCATCGAACAACGAGGGCTGTTCGTGAGCTCTACGAACAGAAGAGAAGGGAAGAGCACCGGCTTCTCAGAAGAAAAAAGAAAGAGCATGAGAAGCGCGCGGTCGAGGAGATGGAGAGGTGTTATGGCAGGAATGACGTCCGAAAGTTTTATCAAAGGGTAAAACAATTATCCAATGGATATAAAACTCGGACAGAAGCCTGTCGGGATGGAAATGGACATCTGGTAGTAGAGTCGCAGTCGATACTGAGAATCTGGAAAGATCATTTCTGCAGACTGTTAAACGGCGATGAGGACCAAAATACCGCTGTCAGGCAGAATGTTCCACTCTATCTGGGCGATGACAGACGTGAATACCGTCCCCCAGACTTAGACGAGGTCAAGGTAGCAATATCAAGACTGAAGTCTAACAAAGCTGCTGGAGCGGACGGTCTGCCCGCTGAAATATTTAAGGCAGCTGGAGATGATCTGGTTGGGCGCATGCACCAGCTCATCTGCAAGATATGGTCTGAGGAAAGCATGCCCGACGAGTGGAATCTCAGTATCGTTTGCCCGATCCACAAGAAAGGAGACCCCTTCAACTGCGCCAACTATCGAGGGATCAGTCTTCTTAACATCGCATATAAGATCTTCTCTGCCGTTTTGTGTACCCGCCTGAAGCCATTCATTAATAACCTGATAGGTCCATATCAGTGTGGCTTCAGGCCAGGAAAGTCCACAACAGACCAAATTTTCACACTACGGCAGATCCTGGAAAAGACCCAAGAAATGCAAATCGACACTCACCATCTGTTCGTCGATTTCAAGGCCGCATATGACAGCGTGCATAGAGACGAGCTATACAACGCCATGTCTAGTTTTGACATTCCTGCCAAACTCGTCAGGCTGTGCAGGATGACGATGGAGAACTCTCGCTGCTCCATCAAGGTCGGTAACGAACTCACCGAGACCTTCAATGTCAAAAAAGGTTTTAGACAAGGCGACGCGCTGTCATGTGATTTCTTTAACATCGTCCTGGAGAAGATCGTGCGAAACTCACACGCCAACACTAGAGGCACGATCTTCCAGAAGTCCGTGCAATTGTTAGCATACGCCGATGACATTGACGTGATTGGCAGAACTCAGCGAGCCGTCAGTGAGGCTTTTGCTAACATTGAGACGGAAGCGGCTAAAATGGGTCTGGCGGTGAATGAGGGCAAAACGAAGTATATACTGTCCTCAAAAAAGGACATACAACATCGACGTCTTGGACAGAGCGTCACAATGGGCAGCTATAACTTCGAGGTAGTCAAGGACTTCACTTACCTCGGCTCCGGAGTAAACTGTACTAATAACATCAGTACCGAGATCAAGCGTAGGATAACTCTTGCCAACCGCTGTTTCTTCGGGCTCAAGAGGCAATTGAGTAATAGAGCCCTCTCTCGAAGAACCAAGTTGACTCTATATAAGACTCTGATCATCCCAGTCCTGCTATACGGCGCGGAGGCATGGACAATCTCGAAAGCGGATGAAGAAGTCCTTGGTCTCTTTGAGAGAAAAGTTCTACGCACGATCTTTGGTCCTGTTTGTGTTGACGGGTTCTGGAGGAGAAGATTCAATCACGAACTGTACGGGCTGTACAGCGACATGAGCCTAGTTAGGCGTCTACGGATCCAACGCCTACGGTGGCTAGGTCATGTAGAGCGTATGGACACCACAGCTCCGGCCCGAAGAATCTTCGAATCCGAACCTGTCGGGCAACGCAACAGAGGACGCCCGCGTTTAAGGTGGCGCACCCAAGTGGAGAAGGACCTCAACCAACTTGGTGTGCGAAACTGGAGACAGCTAGCCAGGGATCGCGCTAGTTGGAGAGGCATGTTGGTTGAGGCCCAGGTCCACCCCGGACTGTAGCGCCACACAAAGAAGAAGAAGATATATATACTGCGCTGAAACCCGCCTTTCCTGAACTACTATGAAAGTTTTTGATCTTTAACCGACTTTTTCCTGTGATTTTTACTAGTTTCTTCTTTTCATATAACTTTTTCTGCTCTTTTACCTACTTTTTTCATGGAAAATCTGATTATTTTCTCAATATTTTTATATTATACATATATATACATACTGCGCTGAAACCCGCATTTCCTGAACTACTATGAAAGTTTTTGATCTTTAACCGACTTTTTCCTGTGATTTTTACTAGTTTCTTCTTTTCATATAACTTTTTCTGCTCTTTTACCTACTTTTTTCATGGAAAATCTGATTATTTTCTCAATATTTTTATATTATACTGCTATTTTTATATATATACTGCGCTTAAACCCGCATTTCCTGAACTACTATGAACGTTTTTGATCTTTAACCGACTTTTTCCTGTGATTTTTACTAGTTTCTTCTTTTCATGTAACTTTTTCTGCTCTTTTACCTACTTTTTTCATGGAAAATCTGATTATTTTCTCAATATTTTTATATTATATATATATATATACATACTGCGCTGAAACCCGCATTTCCTGAACTACTATGAAAGTTTTTGATCTTTAACCGACTTTTTCCTGTGATTTTTACTAGTTTTTTCTTTTCATATAACTTTTTCTGCTCTTTTACCTACTTTTTTCATGGAAAATCTGATTATTTTCTCAATATTTTTATATTATATATATATATACATACTGCGCTGAAACCCGCATTTCCTGAACTACTATGAAAGTTTTTGATCTTTAACCAACTCTTTCCTGTGATTTTTACTAGTTTCTTCTTTTCATATAACTTTTTCTGCTCTTTTACCTACTTTTTTCATGGAAAATCTGATTATTTTCTCAATATTTTTATATTATATATATATATATATACTGCGCTGAAACCCGCATTTCCTGAACTACTACGAAAGTTTTTGATCTTTAACCGACTTTTTCCTGTGATTTTTGCTAGTTTCTTCTTTTCATATAACTTTTTCTGCTCTTTTACCTACTTTTTTCATGGAAAATCTGATTATTTTCTCAATATTTTTATATTATACTGCTATTTTTATATATATACTGCGCTTAAGCCCGCATTTCCTGAACTACTATGAACGTTTTTGATCTTTCACCGACTTTTTCCTGTGATTTTTACTAGTTTCTTCTTTTCATATAACTTTTTCTGCTCTTTTACCTACTTTTTTCATGGAAAATCTGATTATTTTCTCAATATTTTTATATTATATATATATATATACATACTGCGCTGAAACCTACATTTCCTGAACTACTATGAAAGTTTTTGATCTTTAACCGACTTTTTCTTGTGATTTTACTAGTTTCTTTTTTTCATATAACTTTTTCTGCTCTTTTACCTACTTTTTTCATGGAAAATCTGATTATTTTCTCAAAATTTTTATATTATATGTATATATATATACTGCGCTAAACCCGCATTTCCTGAACTACTATGAAAGTTTTTGATCTTTAACCGACTTTTTCCTGTGATTCTTACTAGTTTCTTCTTTTCATATAACTTTTTCTGCTCTTTTACCTACTTTTTTCATGGAAAATCTGATTATTTTCTCAATATTTTTATATTATACTGCTATTTTTATATATATACTGCGCTTAAACCCGCATTTCCTGAACTACTATGAAAGTTTTTGATCTTTAACCGACTTTTTCCTGTGATTTTTACTAGTTTCTTCTTTTCATATAACTTTTTCTGCTCTTTTACCTACTTTTTTCATGGAAAATCTGATTATTTTCTCAAAATTTTTATATTATATGTATATATATATACTGCGCTAAACCCGCATTTCCTGAACTACTATGAAAGTTTTTGATCTTTAACCGACTTTTTCCTGTGATTCTTACTAGTTTCTTCTTTTCATATAACTTTTTCTGCTCTTTTACCTACTTTTTTCATGGAAAATCTGATTATTTTCTCAATATTTTTATATTATATATATATACATACTGCGCTGAAACCCGCATTTCCTGAACTACTATGAAAGTTTTTGATCTTTAACCGACTTTTTCCTGTGATTTTTACTAGTTTCTTCTTTTCATATAACTTTTTCTGCTCTTTTACCTACTTTTTTCATGGAAAATCTGATTATTTTCTCAATATTTTTCTATTATATATATATATATATATATGTATACTGCGCTGAAACCCGCATTTCCTGAACTACTATGAAAGTTTTTGATCTTTAACCGACTTTTTCCTGTGATTCTTACTAGTTTCTTCTTTTCATATAACTTTTTCTGCTCTTTTACCTACTTTTTTCATGGAAAATCTGATTATTTTCTCAATATTTTTATATTATACTGCTATTTTTATATATATACTGCGCTAAATCCCGCATTTCCTGAACTACTATGAAAGTTTTTGATCTTTAACCGACTTTTTCCTGTGATTTTTACTAGTTTCTTCTTTTCATATAACTTTTTCTGCTCTTTTACCTACTTTTTTAATGGAAAATCTGATTATTTTCTCAATATTTTTATATTATATATATATATACATACTGCGCTGAAACCCACATTTCCTGAACTACTATGAAAGTTTTTGATCTTTAACCGACTTTTTCCTGTGATTCTTACTAGTTTCTTCTTTTCATATAACTTTTTCTGCTCTTTTACCTACTTTTTTCATGGAAAATCTGATTATTTTCTCAATATTTTTATATTATATATATATACATACTGCGCTGAAACCCGCATTTCCTGAACTACTATGAAAGTTTTTGATCTTTAACCGACTTTTTCCTGTGATTTTTACTAGTTTCTTCTTTTCATATAACTTTTTCTGCTCTTTTACCTACTTTTTTCATGGAAAATCTGATTATTTTCTCAATATTTTTATATTATACTGCTATTTTTATATTTATACTGCGCTTAAACCCGCATTTCCTGAACTACTATGAACGTTTTTGATCTTTAACCGATTTTTTCCTGTGATTTTTACTAGTTTCTTCTTTTCATGTAACTTTTTCTGCTCTTTTACCTACTTTTTTCATGGAAAATCTGATTATTTTCTCAATATTTTTATATTATATATATATATACATACTGCGCAGAAACCCGCATTTCCTGAACTACTATGAAAGTTTTTGATCTTTAACCGACTTTTTCCTGTGATTTTTACTAGTTTCTTCTTTTCATATAACTTTTTCTACTCTTTTACCTACTTTTTTCATGGAAAATCTGATTATTTTCTCAATATTTTTATATTATATATATATACATACTGCGCTGAAACCCGCATTTCCTGAACTACTATGAAAGTTTTTGATCTTTAACCAACTTTTTCCTGTGATTTTTACTAGTTTCTTCTTTTCATAAAACTTTTTCTGCTCTTTTACCTACTTTTTTCATGGAAAATCTGATTATTTTCTCAATATTTTTATATTATATATATATATATATATATATACTGCGCTGAAACCCGCATTTCCTGAACTACTATGAAAGTTTTTGATCTTTAACCAACTTTTTCCTGTGATTTTTACTAGTTTCTTCTTTTCATATAACTTTTTCTGCTCTTTTACCTACTTTTTTCATGGAAAATCTGATTATTTTCTAT
>CAKAIZ010000456.1:0-30170 GCA_916610145.1 Eristalis arbustorum
GACATTGCGCGCAAGTCGCCGGTAGCCCTAATAGGGCCGCTGTGGCAGTTGGAAGATGAACCGTGAAATCCATCAGAAATGCCATACTAACCACTGCTTAGATTTTGCGGTCAAAAACTGAATGTTGCCGGATGCCCTCCAAGCTCTCAGGATCTGTTAATACACACACCAGGACATGCAAAACGGTGTGCGCAAGTCGGTGGTAGGCCTAGGACGTCCGCTGTGGCAGTTGGAAGATGAGCCGTGAAATCCATCAGAAATGCCATACTAACCACTGCTTAGATTTTGCGGTCAAAAACTGAATGTTGCCGGATGCCCTCCAAGCTCTCAGGATCTGTTAATACACACACCAGGACATGCAAAACGGTGTGCGCAAGTCGGTGGTAGGCCTTGGACGTCCGCTGTGGCAGTTGGAAGATGAGCCGGGAAATCCATCAGAAATGCCGTACTAACCACTGCTTAGATTTTGCGGTCAAAAACTGAATGTTGCCGCATGCCCTCCAATCTCTCAGGATCTGTTAATACACACACCAGGACATGCAAAACGGTGTGCGCAAGTCGGTGGTAGGCCTAGGACGTCCGCTGTGGCAGTTGGAAGATGAGCCGTGAAATCCATCAGAAATGCCATACTAACCACTGCTTAGATTTTGCGGTCAAAAACTGAATGTTGCCGGATGCCCTCCAAGCTCTCAGGATCTGTTAATACACACACCAGGACATGCAAAACGGTGTGCGCAAGCCGCTGGTTGGCCTAGGACGGCCACTGTGGCAGTTGGAAGATGATCCGTGAAATCCATCAGAAATGCCACTGCTTAGATTTTGCGGTCAAAAACTGAATGTTGCCGCATGCCCTCCAATCTCTCAGGATCTGTTAATACACACACCGGACATGCAAAACGGTGTGCGCAGGTCGGTGGTAGGCCTCGGACGGCCACTGTGGCAGTTGAAAGATGAGCCGTGAAATCCATCAGAAATGCCATACTAACCACTGCTTAGATTTTGCGGTCAAAAACTGAATGTTGCCGGATGCCCTCCAAGCTCTCAGGATCTGTTAATACACACACCAGGACATGCAAAAACGGTGTGCGCAAGTCGGTGGTAGGCCTAGGACGTCCGCTGTGGCAGTTGGAAGATGAGCCGTGAATTCCATCAGAAATGCCATACTAACCACTGCTTAGATTTTGCGGTCAAAAACTGAATGTTGCCGGATGCCCTCCAAGCTCTCAGGATCTGTTAATACACACACCAGGACATGCAAAACGGTGTGCGCAGGTCGGTGGTAGGCCTAGGACGTCCGCTGTGGCAGTTGGAAGATGAGCCGTGAATTCCATCAGAAATGCCATACTAACCACTGCTTAGATTTTGCGGTCAAAAACTGAATGTTGCCGGATGCCCTCCAAGCTCTCAGGATCTGTTAATACACACACCGGACATGCAAAACGGTGTGCGCAGGTCGGTGGTAGGCCTCGGACGGCCACTGTGGCAGTTGAAAGATGAGCCGTGAAATCCATCAGAAATGCCATACTAACCACTGCTTAGATTTTGCGGTCAAAAACTGAATGTTGCCGGATGCCCTCCAAGCTCTCAGGATCTGTTAATACACACACCAGGACATGCAAAACGGTGTGCGCAAGTCGGTGGTAGGCCTAGGACGTCCGCTGTGGCAGTTGGAAGATGAGCCGTGAATTCCATCAGAAATGCCTTACTAACCACTGCTTAGATTTTGCGGTCAAAAACTGAATGTTGCCGGATGCCCTCCAAGCTCTCAGGATCTGTTAATACACACACCAGGACATGCAAAACGGTGTGCGCAAGCCGCTGGTTGGCCTAGGACGGCCACTGTGGCAGTTGGAAGATGAGCCGTGAAATCCATCAGAAATGCCGCTGCTTAGATTTTGCGGTCAAAAACTGAATGTTGCCGCATGCCCTCCAATCTCTCAGGATCTGTTAATACACACACCGGACATGCAAAACGGTGTGCGCAGGTCGGTGGTAGGCCTCGGACGGCCACTGTGGCAGTTGAAAGATGAGCCGTGAAATCCATCAGAAATGCCATACTAACCACTGCTTAGATTTTGCGGTCAAAAACTGAATGTTGCCGGATGCCCTCCAAGCTCTCAGGATCTGTTAATACACACACCAGGACATGCAAAACGGTGTGCGCAAGTCGGTGGTAGGCCTAGGACGTCCGCTGTGGCAGTTGGAAGATGAGCCGTGAATTCCATCAGAAATGCCATACTAACCACTGCTTAGATTTTGCGGTCAAAAACTGAATGTTGCCGGATGCCCTCCAAGCTCTCAGGATCTGTTAATACACCACACCAGGACATGCAAAACGGTGTGCGCAAGTCGGTGGTAGGCCTAGGACGTCCGCTGTGGCAGTTGGAAGATGAGCCGTGAATTCCATCAGAAATGCCATACTAACCACTGCTTAGATTTTGCGGTCAAAAACTGAATGTTGCCGGATGCCCTCCAAGCTCTCAGGATCTGTTAATACACACACCAGGACATGCAAAACGGTGTGCGCAAGCCGCTGGTTGGCCTAGGACGGCCACTGTGGCAGTTGGAAGATGAGCCGTGAAATCCATCAGAAATGCCGCTGCTTAGATTTTGCGGTCAAAAACTGAATGTTGCCGCATGCCCTCCAATCTCTCAGGATCTGTTAATACACACACCGGACATGCAAAACGGTGTGCGCAGGTCGGTGGTAGGCCTCGGACGGCCACTGTGGCAGTTGAAAGATGAGCCGTGAAATCCATCAGAAATGCCATACTAACCACTGCTTAGATTTTGCGGTCAAAAACTGAATGTTGCCGGATGCCCTCCAAGCTCTCAGGATCTGTTAATACACACACCAGGACATGCAAAACGGTGTGCGCAAGCCGCTGGTTGGCCTAGGACGGCCACTGTGGCTGTTAGAAGATGAGCCGTGAAATCCATCAGAAATGCCATACTAACCACTGCTTAGATTTTGCGGTCAAAAACTGAATGTTGCCGGATGCCCTCCAAGCTCTCAGGATCTGTTAATACACACACCAGGACATGCAAAACGGTGTGCGCAAGTCGGTGGTATGCCTAGGACGTCCGCTGTGGCAGTTGGAAGATGAGCCGTGAAATCCATCAGAAATGCCATACTAACCACTGCTTAGATTTTGCGGCCAAAAACTGAATGTTGCCGCATGCCCTCCACACTCTCAGGATCTGTTAATACACACACCAGGACATGCAATACGGTGCGCGCAATTCGCAGGGCTACCGGCCGCTGTGGCAGTTGGAAGATGAGCCGTGAAATCCATCAGAATTGCCATACTAACCACTGCTTAGATTTTGCGTTCAAAAACTGAATGTTGCCGGATGCCCTAAAAAACCCTCAGGATCTGTTAATACACACACCAGGACATGCAAAACGGTTGTGCGCAAGTCGGTTGTAGGCCTCGGACGGCCACTGTGGCAGTTGAAAGATGAGCCGTGAAATCCATCAGAAATGCCATACTAACCACTGCTTAGATTTTGCGGTCAAAAACTGAATGTTGCCGGATGCCCTCCAAGCTCTCAGGATCTGTTAATACACACACCAGGACATGCAAAACGGTGTGCGCAAGCCGCTGGTTGGCCTGGGACGGCCACTGTGGCTGTTGGAAGATGAGCCGTGAAATCCATCAGAAATGCCATACTAACCACTGCTTAGATTTTGCGGTCAAAAACTGAATGTTGCCGGATGCCCTCCAAGCTCTCAGGATCTGTTAATACACACACCAGGACATGCAAAACGGTGTGCGCAAGTCGGTGGTAGCCCTAATAGGGCCGCTGTGGCAGTTGGAAGATGAGCCGTGAAATCCATCAAAAATGCCATACTAACCACTGCTTAGATTTTGCGGTCAAAAACTGAATGTTGCCGGATGCCCTCCATACTCTCAGGCTCTGTTAATACACACACCAGGACATGCAAAACGGTGTGCGCAAGTCGGTGGTAGGCCTAGGACGGCCACTGTGGCAGTTGGAAGATGAGCCGTGAAATCCATCAGAAATGCCATACTAACCACTGCTTAGATTTTGCGGTCAAAAACTGAATGTTGCCGGATGCCCTCCATACTCTCAGGCTCTGTTAATACACACACCAGGACATGCAAAACGGTGTGCGCAAGCCGCTGGTAGGCCTAGGACGGCCACTGTGGCAGTTGGAAGATGAGCCGTGAAATCCATCAGAAATGCCATACTAACCACTGCTTAGATTTTGCGGTCAAAAACTGAATGTTGCCGGATGCCCTCCAAACTCTCAGGAAATGTTAATACACACACCAGGACATGCAAAACGGTGTGCGCAAGTCGGTGGTAGGCCTAGGACGGCCACTGTGGCAGTTGGAAGATGAGCCGTGAAATCCATCAGAAATGCCATACTAACCACTGCTTAGATTTTGCGGTCAAAAACTGAATGTTGCCGGATGCCCTCCAAACTCTCAGGATCTGTTAATACCCACACCAGGACTTGCAAGACATTGCGCGCAAGTCGCCGGTAGCCCTAATAGGGCCGCTGTGGCAGTTGGAAGATGAGCCGTGAAATCCATCAGAAATGCCATACTAACCACTGCTTAGATTTTGCGGTCAAAAACTGAATGTTGCCGGATGCCCTCCAAACTCTCAGGCTCTGTTAATACACACACCAGGACATGCAAAAAGGTGTGCGCAAGTCGGTGGTACGCCTAGGACGTCCGCTGTGGCAGTTGGAAGATGAACCGTGAAATCCATCAGAAATGCCATACTAACCGCTGCTTAGATTTTGCGGTCAAAAACTGAATGTTGCCGGATGTCCTCCAAACTCTCAGGATCTGTTAATACACACACCAGGACATGCAAAACGGTGTGCGCAAGTCGGTGGTAGGCCTAGGACGTCCGCTGTGGCATTTGGAAGATGAGCCGTGAAATCCATCAGAAATGCCTACTAACCACTGCTTAGATTTTGCGGTCAAAAACTGAATGTTGCCGGATGCCCTCCAAACTCTCAGGATCTGTTAATACACACACCAGGACATGCAAAACGGTGTGCGCAAGTCGGTGGTAGGCCTCGGACGGCCACTGTGGCAGTTGAAAGATGAGCCGTGAAATCCATCAGAAATGCCTACTAACCACTGCTTAGATTTTGCGGTCAAAAACTGAATGTTGCCGGATGCCCTCCAAACCCTCAGGATCTGTTAATACACACACCAGGACATGCAAAACGGTGTGCGCAAGTCGGTGGTAGGCCTAGGACGTCCGCTGTGGCAGTTGGAAGAAGAGCCGTGAAATCCATCAGAAATGCCATACTAACCACTGCTTAGATTTTGCGGTCAAAAACTGAATGTTGCCGGATGCCCTCCAAACTCTCAGGATCTGTTATACACACACCAGGACATGCAAAAAGGTGTGCGCAAGTCGGTGGTAGGCCTAGGACGTCCGCTGTGGCAGTTGGAAGAAGAGCCGTGAAATCCATCAGAAATGCCATACTAATCACTGCTTAGATTTTGCGGTCAAAAACTGAATGTTGCCGGATGCCCTCCAAACTCTCAGGATCTGTTAATACACACACCAGGACATGCAAAACGGTGTGCGCAAGTCGGTGGTAGGCCTGGGACGTCCGCCGTGGCAGTTGGAAGATGAGCCGTGAAATCCATCAGAAATGCCATACTAACCACTGCTTAGATTTTGCGGTCAAAAAATGAATGATGCCGGATGCCCTCCAAACTCTCAGGATCTGTTAATACGCACACCAGGACATGCAAAACGGTGTGCGCAAGTCGGTGGTAGGCCTGGGACGTCCGCTGTGGCAGTTGGAAGATGAGCCGTGAAATTCATCAGAAATGCCATACTAACCACTGCTTAGATTTTGCGGTCAAAAACTGAATGTTGCCGGATGCCCTCCAAACTCTCAGGATCTGTTAATACACACACCAGGACATGCAAGACGGTGCGCGCAAGTCGCCGGTAGCCCTAATAGGGCCGCTGTGGCAGTTGGAAGATGAGCCGTGAAATCCATCAGAAATGCCATACTAACCACTGCTTAGATTTTGCGGTCAAAAACTGAATGTTGCCGGATGCCCTCCAAACCCTCAGGATCTGTTAATATACACACCAGGACATGAAAAACTGTGTGCGCAAGTCGGTGGTAGGCCTAGGACGTCCGCTGTGGCAGTTGGAAGAAGAGCCGTGAAATCCATCAGAAATGCCATACTAACCACTGCTTAGATTTTGCGGTCAAGAACTGAATGTTGCCGGCTGCCCTCCAAACTCTCAGGATCTGTTAATACACACACCAGGACATGCAAAACGGTGTGCGCAAGTCGGTGGTAGGCCTAGGACGTCCGCTGTGGCAGTTGGAAGATGACCTGTGAAATCCATCAGAAATGCCATACTAACCACTGCTTAGATCTTGCTGTCAAAAACTGAATGTTGCCGGATGTCCTCCAAACTCTCAGGATCTGTTAATACACACACCAGGACATGCAAAACGGTGTGCGCAAGTCGGTGGTAGCCCTAATAGGGCCGCTGTGGCAGTTGGAAGATGAGCCGTGAAATCCATCAGAATTGCCATACTAACCACTGCTTAGATTTTGCGGTCAAAAACTGAATGTTGCTGGATGCCCTCCAAACTCTCAGGATCTGTTAATACACACACCAGGACATGCAAAACGGTGTGCGCAAGTCGGTGGTAGGCCTAGCACGTCCGCTTTGGCACTTGGAAGATGAGCCGTGAAATCCATCAGAAATGCCATACTAACCACTGCTTAGATTTTGCGGTCAAAAACTGAATGTTGCCGGATGCCCTCCAAACTCTCAGGATCTGTTAATACAAACACCAGGACATGCAAAACGGTGTGCGCAAGTCGGTGGTAGGCCTAGCACGTCCGCTTTGGCACTTGGAAGATGAGCCGTGAAATCCATCAGAAATGCCATACTAACCACTGCTTAGATTTTGCGGTCAAGAACTGAATGTTGCCGGATGCCCTCCAAACTCTCAGGATCTGTTAATACACACACCAGGACATGCAAAACGGTGTGCGCAACTCGGTGGTAGGCCTAGGACGTCCGGTGTGGCAGTTGGAGGATGAGCCGTGAAATCCATCAGAAATGCCACACTAACCACTGCTTAGATCTTGCGGTCAAAAACTGAATGTTGCCGGATGCCCTCCAAACTCTCAGGATCTGTTAATACACACACCAGGACATGCAAAACGGTGTGCGCAAGTCGGTGGTAGGCCTAGGACGTCCGCTGTGGCAGTTGGAGGATGAGCCGTGAAATCCATCAGAAATGCCACACTAACCACTGCTTAGATTTTGCAGTCAAAAACTGAATGTTGCCGGATGCCCTCCAAACTCTCAGGATCTGTTAATACAAACACCAGGACATGCAAAACGGTGTGCGCAAGTCGGTGGTAGGCCTAGGACGTCCGCTTTGGCACTTGGAAGATGAGCCGTGAAATCCATCAGAAATGCCATACTAACCACTGCTTAGATTTTGCGGTCAAGAACTGAATGTTGCCGGATGCCCTCCAAACTCTCAGGATCTGTTAATACACACACCAGGACATGCAAAACGGTGTGCGCAAGTCGGTGGTAGGCCTAGGACGTCCGCTGTGGCAGTTGGAAGATGAACCGTGAAATCCATCAGAAATGCCATACTAACCGCTGCTTAGATTTTGCGGTCGAAAACTGAATGTTGCCGGATGTCCTCCAAACTCTCAGGCTCTGTTAATACACACACAAGGACATGCAAAAAGGTGTGCGCAAGTCGGTGGTACGCCTAGGACGTCCGCTGTGGCAGTTGGAAGATGAACCGTGAAATCCATCAGAAATGCCATACTAACCGCTGCTTAGATTTTGCGGTCGAAAACTGAATGTTGCCGGATGTCCTCCAAACTCTCAGGATCTGTTAATACACACACCAGGACATGCAAAACGGTGTGCGCAAGTCGGTGGTAGGCCTAGGACGTCCGCTGTGGCAGTTGAAAGATGAGCCGTGAAATCCATCAGAAATGCCTACTAACCACTGCTTAGATTTTGCGGCCAAAAACTGAATGTTGCCGCATGCCCTCCACACTCTCAGGATCTGTTAATACACACACCAGGACATGCAATACGGTGCGCGCAATTCGCAGGGCTACCGGCCGCTGTGGCAGTTGGAAGATGAGCCGTGAAATCCATCAGAATTGCCATACTAACCACTGCTTAGATTTTGCGTTCAAAAACTGAATGTTGCCGGATGCCCTAAAAAACCCTCAGGATCTGTTAATACACACACCAGGACATGCAAAACGGTGTGCGCAAGTCGGTTGTAGGCCTCGGACGGCCACTGTGGCAGTTGAAAGATGAGCCGTGAAATCCATCAGAAATGCCATACTAACCACTGCTTAGATTTTGCGGTCAAAAACTGAATGTTGCCGGATGCCCTCCAAGCTCTCAGGATCTGTTAATACACACACCAGGACATGCAAAACGGTGTGCGCAAGCCGCTGGTTGGCCTGGGACGGCCACTGTGGCTGTTGGAAGATGAGCCGTGAAATCCATCAGAAATGCCATACTAACCACTGCTTAGATTTTGCGGTCAAAAACTGAATGTTGCCGGATGCCCTCCAAGCTCTCAGGATCTGTTAATACACACACCAGGACATGCAAAACGGTGTGCGCAAGTCGCTGGTAGCCCTAATAGGGCCGCTGTGGCAGTTGGAAGATGAGCCGTGAAATCCATCAAAAATGCCATACTAACCACTGCTTAGATTTTGCGGTCAAAAACTGAATGTTGCCGGATGCCCTCCATACTCTCAGGCTCTGTTAATACACACACCAGGACATGCAAAACGGTGTGCGCAAGCCGCTGGTAGGCCTAGGACGGCCACTGTGGCAGTTGGAAGATGAGCCGTGAAATCCATCAGAAATGCCATACTAACCACTGCTTAGATTTTGCGGTCAAAAACTGAATGTTGCCGGATGCCCTCCATACTCTCAGGCTCTGTTAATACACACACCAGGACATGCAAAACGGTGTGCGCAAGCCGCTGGTAGGCCTAGGACGGCCACTGTGGCAGTTGGAAGATGAGCCGTGAAATCCATCAGAAATGCCATACTAACCACTGCTTAGATTTTGCGGTCAAAAACTGAATGTTGCCGGATGCCCTCCAAACTCTCAGGAAATGTTAATACACACACCAGGACATGCAAAACGGTGTGCGCAAGCCGGTGGTAGGCCTAGGACGGCCACTGTGGCAGTTGGAAGATGAGCCGTGAAATCCATCAGAAATGCCATACTAACCACTGCTTAGATTTTGCGGTCAAAAACTGAATGTTGCCGGATGCCCTCCAAACTCTCAGGATCTGTTAATACACACACCAGGACTTGCAAGACATTGCGCGCAAGTCGCCGGTAGCCCTAATAGGGCCGCTGTGGCAGTTGGAAGATGAGCCGTGAAATCCATCAGAAATGCCATACTAACCACTGCTTAGATTTTGCGGTCAAAAACTGAATGTTGCCGGATGCCCTCCATACTCTCAGGCTCTGTTAATACACACACAAGGACATGCAAAAAGGTGTGCGCAAGTCGGTGGTACGCCTAGGACGTCCGCTGTGGCAGTTGGAAGATGAACCGTGAAATCCATCAGAAATGCCATACTAACCGCTGCTTAGATTTTGCGGTCGAAAACTGAATGTTGCCGGATGTCCTCCAAACTCTCAGGATCTGTTAATACACACACCAGGACATGCAAAACGGTGTGCGCAAGTCGGTGGTAGGCCTAGGACGTCCGCTGTGGCAGTTGAAAGATGAGCCGTGAAATCCATCAGAAATGCCTACTAACCACTGCTTAGATTTTGCGGTCAAAAACTGAATGTTGCCGGATGCCCTCCAAACCCTCAGGATCTGTTAATACACACACCAGGACATGCAAAACGGTGTGCGCAAGTCGGTGGTAGGCCTCGGACGGCCACTGTGGCAGTTGAAAGATGAGCCGTGAAATCCATCAGAAATGCCTACTAACCACTGCTTAGATTTTGCGGTCAAAAACTGAATGTTGCCGGATGCCCTCCAAACCCTCAGGATCTGTTAATACACACACCAGGACATGCAAAACGGTGTGCGCAAGTCGGTGGTAGGCCTAGGACGTCCGCTGTGGCAGTTGGAAGAAGAGCCGTGAAATCCATCAGAAATGCCATACTAACCACTGCTTAGATTTTGCGGTCAAAAACTGAATGTTGCCGGATGCCCTCCAAACTCTCAGGATCTGTTATACACACACCAGGACATGCAAAAAGGTGTGCGCAAGTCGGTGGTAGGCCTAGGACGTCCGCTGTGGCAGTTGGAAGAAGAGCCGTGAAATCCATCAGAAATGCCATACTAATCACTGCTTAGATTTTGCGGTCAAAAAATGAATGATGCCGGATGCCCTCCAAACTCTCAGGATCTGTTAATACGCACACCAGGACATGCAAAACGGTGTGCGCAAGTCGGTGGTAGGCCTGGGACGTCCGCTGTGGCAGTTGGAAGATGAGCCGTGAAATTCATCAGAAATGCCATACTAACCACTGCTTAGATTTTGCGGTCAAAAACTGAATGTTGCCGGATGCCCTCCAAACTCTCAGGATCTGTTAATACACACACCAGGACATGCAATACGGTGCGCGCAAGTCGCCGGTAGCCCTAATAGGGCCGCTGTGGCAGTTGGAAGATGAGCCGTGAAATCCATCAGAATTGCCATACTAACCACTGCTTAGATTTTGCGGTCAAAAACTGAATGTTGCCGGATGCCCTCCAAACCCTCAGGATCTGTTAATATACACACCAGGACATGAAAAACTGTGTGCGCAAGTCGGTGGTAGGCCTAGGACGTCCGCTGTGGCAGTTGGAAGAAGAGCCGTGAAATCCATCAGAAATGCCATACTAACCACTGCTTAGATTTTGCGGTCAAGAACTGAATGTTGCCGGCTGCCCTCCAAACTCTCAGGATCTGTTAATACACACACCAGGACATGCAAAACGGTGTGCGCAAGTCGGTGGTAGGCCTAGGACGTCCGCTGTGGCAGTTGGAAGATGAGCTGTGAAATCCATCAGAAATGCCATACTAACCACTGCTTAGATCTTGTCGCGTGCCAAAAATGCACGCAACAAAATATTCTGTTTCGTCTGCCCCAAACCGTGTTTCCCATACAAAGGTAAAGGGAAACCTCAAACACTTCGCCAACGGCTACGCTAACCTCGTTAAAAATATCTGCCCGGGAGCTTATGCGATACGTAGGTACGCGGACCAAAGGGGTATTTATCCAGTGGCAGAGAGTATACGGAAAATGAAATATTTAGCGAAGGCAAACATTGATTTGCATAAGGGCCCATGGCTCTTCAAAGTTCTCCCGAGTCGCCGTCCAACTCCTAGAAGTATGCTGTTAAAGCTAAGAATGAGCCACGCATAATAGAATAACATAAAATACCCAACATAATAATAATAATACAAACATACATAAATGACATAAAACCACAGCTTGTAAGTGTGAATGTGGGAGGGGAGAGAGTGGCATCGAGGGAGGCTCCCAGTGCATTGGATGTGATTCCCTATACACTGGTAGCCGATCAACGGAACAGCTGATCGACGGAGCCGGCACACGCACCAGTGTACAAAAACACACCGCTCCACAAGAGACTGGACAGCGGAAGGGTTACCGCGATTGAGGGGAAAATGCACCAGTATGCAAATACACCGACGAGCAAACACGCACCCGCTCCACAAGAACTGGACAGCGGATGGGTTACTGCGATCAAGGGGTATGCAGCTGTGTGCGTGTGCAAATGACCAATGGGAGTGCAAATACCAAATGCAGAACAAAGGCTGGATGCGTGCCGTTGCCGGGTCCGACGATCACCGTGGGAGAGAGAGTGGGACGCACGATCCAGTGGTGTGATCGATGTGCGTCGTGTGCGTGTGGAATGTGTGTTTTGGCAAGGTATGCATGGTATGCAAAATATGTGTGTAGGTGTGAATGATGGAATGTGCGGAATGCGTGTGAGTGCACAAGCGTGGGATGATGGCATTCATTCTTAGCTTGACCGTGTAAGGGACACCAGCTCCCAGAAGTTTGTTCGCGTGTTGAAGAAAAATATTTTTTGTGGGAAAAAAAAAAAAAAATAAAAGAAAAAAAAAAAAAAGGAGGAAAAGCACAAACACAACAGGAGGAGAAAAAAAAAAAAAAAATATAAAAAGGAAATAAAAGCAGCAGAGGAAAAAGAAAAGAAGGCGGGAAGGAAAATAGACGGAGGAAAGACGAGGACAAGGAGAACGGAGAAGACACCGGGGACAACGGGAACAACGAACACAGGAAAAACGGATAAGTACCCCTTTGTGGGATTTTGGTTAATTTGGTGGTAGTTTTTTCTAGAACAAAAAAAATTAAAGTGGCGATTGGGGAGACTCCGAGGGAGCCCCAATCGGAAAATAAAAATTGTTTGTAAGAAGTGCGTAGTGCCCAGAAAGGGGACAAAGAAATCGCGTAAGGTCCCGTATCGTCGTACAGTGTTCAGGGGGGATAAAACCACCCATCGGTTGGCGACACAAAGGTCGCTTCGCGGTTTTAGTTGGCCCGTAATTTCGGTACCAAACCGGTACCACGCGAACAGTGTTGGCGGAGTATTCGGGGTCGCCCGGTACCCGTTACCCTCGTGTGTGTGTGTGTGTGTGTGTCAGTGTTGTCCATCTGTGTGGGGACAGTTGGCCACCGAGCCCAAGCACTGTTGCTGGGTGAAAGTCGCTCGTAAGAGCAGACGTGTGGGCGGAGGTTCTTCGGAGCCGACGCCAATATCGGTTTTCCCCTAAATTTTAGGGCGAAGTTGATACGTATATACCGGGCGGGGTATATATATATATATATATATATAAATATATCGTATTTGGGTTTCGTCGTTCCCGACGAAAGACGACGTGGCGCCCACTTCCTTCGGGAAGAATTTTTGAGAATAGCTGTGGGACCCACCCCAGCTGAGTCGGTTGGGCCGGGAGGTATATATATAGGACCACCCATTGTCGCCAGAGGGCGCGACATTTTTGGCGCCCAACGTGGGGCAGATTTTGCAAAATTTTGGAAAAATTTTGCAAGGGTTTTTGGGAGTTAAAAAAAAAAAAAAAAAAAAATCGGCCACCTTTTGGAAGAAACATTTTTGCTGAAGATTTCGTTTTTTTTTTTTTTTGGAGAGCGGGGCCAACTAATTTTTTTTTTTCTACGGGACCTCGTTTTTTTTCAAACATATATATATACAAAATTTTTGTTTTTCCTTTTTATATATTTCATTTTTTTTTGGTGACGGTTGGGACATTTTTATTTATATCTTACATACATTTTTATTTACGTTTTTTTATCATATTTTTTTTTACCTTTTTATATATACTTTTTATTTCATTTATCAACTACATTTTGTTTAAAAAAAAAAAAAAAAAAAATTTATATTTTGCCTGGTAGTGGGTAGCTTGTCTTTTTACATTTTTCTTTTTTCTTTTTTTTCATTTTATATAAACATACTTTTTTATCCACCCTGTATTTTTTTTTTACCTTTTTTCTATATTTATTTTATATACCTTTGATTTTTTTTTATATACATTCACATATTTTTGGGTTGTTGGGTTAAGATTTTTTTTTAAGAAAAAAAATCTTTCTGGGGTTTTTCGTGGATTTTTTTTCAAAAATATTTGCTCGTTTCTTTTCTGGGAAATCGAGGTAAACTATCAAAAAAAAGGTGTAGCTTAGTTTGGTATTTTTTTATCTGCAGTTTCGCTATTGGTTACCTTTTTTCGGCATTTTGGATTTCGTTTGCGAAGAATAAACTAAATACATTTCTCATTGTTTTTTTTGAGAGGCCCCCTTTTTTTAAATTCATTGAGTTGGGTTAGACGATTGAGTGGCTTCTTCTTAGTTATTTTAGCTTGACGTTCGGGTGTTGAAGTCGTTTTGAAAAATTTTTTTCTTTTGTTTCAAAAAGTTTCGGGTTGCTTCCTTGGTTAAGTTTAACATTTTAAGAGATGGAGATAAATAGGCTCTCTCAGGAGGAATTGGCCTATGAGGTCGCGTGCCGAGGGTTGAAGCCCGGTACCGTGGAAGTTATGAGGAAGTCGCTTAGGGCAGCGAGGCTGATGGAGCGGCGGGGGTCACTCGAAGCGGTCGAGTACCCTTTCAAATTTGTAGAGGATCGCGAGGCGGTAGAGTCGAAGATTGAGGAAATAGATGAGCTTTTGGAGAGTCCTCCACCGCGGGGCTCCTCGGAGTTCAAGAAAGCTCAATCGAAAATAGAGTGGGCAATGGCCAGACTTGGTAGGTCGCAACCCGTGTCAGAGGAAGATGCTGAAAAGAAGAAACAGCTAAAAACAGAGCTGGTGATATTGTTGGCTACCCTCGAGGGTGACGAGGCCCTCGAGGAAGAAGAAAAGGGGAAGGTTGCCTTAGTGGAAGGTAACATGGGGGAAGGGCACGCCGCAGCGGCGACGGCTTCTACAGCGGTCGCGGGCGGTGCTGCCGACAAAGTTCTATCTGCGTTGCCGGAAAAGGTGGAGAACCTTTCCAAATGGGGACTGAGTTTCTCCGGTGAGCGTTGTGGGTCTTCCGTTAACTCCTTCCTAGAACGTGTGGAAGAGTTACGTGAAGCCAGAGGGGTTAGCGAGGCTTCACTCTTTAGGGCGGCCGTAGATCTCTTCAGTGGGAAGGCGCTTCTGTGGTATAGGGCGATTAGGCGTACTGTAGGGTCGTGGTCAGAGTTGGTGAGGGAACTTAAGTTGGAGTTCCTCCCTCCCAACTATGATGATTTATTATTGGAAGAGATCCGACGTCGTACCCAAGGAAAGGAAGAGTCCATAGGGGTCTATGTGGCGATCATGAACAATATGTTCGGTCGTCTCACAGAACCCCTATCGGAACGCCGTAAGTTGAGTTTGGTGCAGCGGAATTTGGCTCCGTTCTACCAAACACAACTGGGTCTGGCAGAACCGAAAACCATCGCGGACCTCGTGGGACTGGGTAGGAAGTTGGAGATGGTGAGAGCCAACGTGGAAACGTTCACTCCACCCCCAACCACCAGATCAAAAAATCTGCTGGAGCCCGACTTGGCGTATGTGACCGTAGAGGAGCCCAGGGTAGCGGCCACACGGACGGACCCACCACCAAAGGCGCGACGAGAGGTCGCACCGCCTACGCCGAAAGCAACACCATCAGAGGAGCGCCGAGAGAGGTCACCACCGAGGGGGCAAAGGGAGGCACCGCCACAGAGAGGAGCGCGACCCCCAATTGCGTGGAGAGAGGAACGTCTCCAGAGAGATATCCCACCATCAAGAGAGTGGAGAGCAACATCATCGAACGCGACACGGCGAGGGTCGCCGCAACAACAAACTCGTTGCTTCAATTGCAATGGGGTCGGTCACTTCTCGAGAACTTGTACAGTTCCGAGAAGGTGTTTCGGGTGCGGGCAGCCTGGGGTAATCCTGCGTGATTGCCGCAGATGCTCGGGAAATGGGCAACGACCTTCCGCGGCAGCAGGGCGGGAGCGTCGGGTACATTAGGGAGGTTGCCTGCTGGCAACCAGTCGGGGAAGTCAGTTCACATAGGTTTCACGTTAGAGGTTCAGGAAGACGATGTACGCCCATATTTAGGAGTTAGTGTTTATGGGGTTAGGTTGGTAGGGCTTGTAGATTCTGGGTCATCGCGTACCATCGTCGTTAGGGAAGGTTGGGATAAGTTAGTAGGGTTAGGACTTAGTTTAGCGCAGGGAAAAACGAGTAGGGTAATTTTAGCAAACGGTGCAGGAGTAGGAGTGTTAGGGACAGTGAGCCTACCTTTTGAAGTGCGAGGAGAAGCAATTCTTTTAGACTGTCTGGTCATTCCCTCTCTGCCACAAGCCTTAATTTTGGGGGCGGACTTCCTTAGCCGAGCGAGGATAGTTTTGGATTTGGGCTCCGGCGAATGGAGCTTCCATAAACAATCCACAGCCTCGGTGTCCGCAATCATGGAGAGAGCAGATTTGAGCGAAGACCAAGAGAGACAGTTAAAAACACTTGTTGAGAGCGCGTTTCAGAATATGCCTTCAGGCATTGGGTGCACTCATTTGGTAGAGCATAGGATTAGGACGTCGTCTGAACCAATAAAGCAGAGGTACTATCCGGTATCTCCTGCGGTTCAACGACATATAGATAGCGAGCTAGAGGACATGCTGAAAAACGAGGTTATAGAGAAGTCGAACAGTCCTTGGGCTTCTCCGATCGTTATGATCCGGAAGAAGGACGGTTCGTTCCGGTTCTGTGTGGACTACCGGAAGTTGAACAAGGTCACAGAGAGGGATGCGTACCCTCTGCCCTATATAACATCGACGCTGGATAAGCTCAGGGATGCAAAGTTCTTATCATCCTTGGACATCAAATCCGCGTATTGGCAAATACCGATGGAGGAGAAATCGCGACAGTTCACGGCCTTCACGGTCCCAAATAGAGGCCTCTTCCAGTTTAAGCGAATGCCTTTCGGGTTGCATAATGCGCCTGCGACGTGGCAGCGATTTATCGACGCGGTACTAGGCCCTGACCTAGAGCCACATGTGTTCGTATACCTCGACGATATAATCGTGCTTACGAACAACTTCGATAAACACCTGGCGATATTGGCGGAAGTCTTTAAAAGACTTAGCGAAGCCGGCCTTAAATTGGGGAAAGACAAATGTAACTTCTGCATGTCCTCGTTGAGATATTTAGGATACGTGGTGGACCGTCAAGGTTTGCACGTCGACCCGGAAAAAGTTCAGAGTATGATTAGGATTCCTGCACCGAAGAATGTTAGGGAAGTTAGGAGCTTTTTGGGTACGGTATCGTGGTATAGGAGGTTTATACCAAATTTTGCGACCTTGGTCAAACCGCTGACCAACTTGCTCAAAAAGAGCACTAAATTTGTGTGGACTGATGAGTGCGAGGGGAGCTTCCGCAGGGCAAAGGAGTGCCTGGTGACTGCCCCGATCCTCACCTGCCCGGATTTTGAGCGGCCATTTGTCGTACAAACGGACGCTTCGGATTATGGTGTAGGAGCAGTGCTCAGTCAGGATTTTGAGGACGGCGAGAAAGTAATATGTTATTTGAGCAGGTCGCTAAATAGGTGTGAAAGGAACTATTCCACGACGGAGAAGGAGTGCTTGGCTGTACTATGGGCGATTGAGAAGTTGCGACCATATATCGAAGGTGTTCGATTTACGGTCGTGACGGATCACTATTCCCTGGTATGGCTGAACAATCTGAAGGACCCTTGTGGCAGGTTAGCGAGGTGGGCGGTTAAGCTGCAGCAATTCGATTTCGAGATCGTTCATAGAAAGGGGAAGGAACACGTTGTTCCGGATATGCTCTCCAGGGCCGTAGAGGTGACGGCTGGAATTGAAGAGCAAGTAGTTTCGGACCCTTCGGTTCAAAAGATGATCAAAAAAGTTGCAGCGAACCCCCTCTCGTATCCATCGTGGAAGGTAGAGTTAGGGAAACTTTTTAAATTTGTTAGGGCCAAGCATATTGTTGTACGTGACCAGGGCTTAGAATGGAAGGAAGTGGTGCCAAAGGCAGAAAGGTTATATATACTCAAAGAATGTCACGACAACCCACTAGCAGGTCATATGGGGGTTAGGAAAACATTAGCTCGAGTAGGGACCCGGTATTATTGGCCGAAAATGAGGGCCGATATTACCAGGTATGTTAGGAACTGTAGGGTATGTCAGGCCGTGAAACCGGTGAACACCAAACCGGCTGGTTGGATGGTTCAGAGGAGAGGAGTGGTAGAACCTTGGCAGATGATCTGCGTCGATCTGGTCGGACCGCTACCGAGGTCTACCAGTGGTTACACCTATATACTGACAGTAGTGGATTACTTTACGAAGTTTCCACTACTGTTCGCATTAAGGAACGCGACCGCGAAGTCGGTAACAAAACAGCTCGAAGATGGGGTCTTCCTTCTGTTCGGTGTACCGGCGACAATCGTTTGCGACAACGGGCCCCAGTTTCGAGGAGTAGAATTAAGGAAGCTGTGCCAGGGGTATGGCACCCGTATACGTTTTACCGCGCATTACCACCCGCAAGCCAATCCCGCTGAGCGGATAAACCAAATTATAAAAACGACTTTACGCGCGTACGTGTCAGAGAACCACCGGACGTGGGATACCCATTTGGCGAAAGTGGCGTGTTGCATTCGTACCGCGCAACACAACGTATTGGGGGTCACCCCTTACTACGCGAATTTCGGGCGAGAAATGGCAACGTCGGGAACGGTTACGGAACGGGCGAGAGAAAACGGGCGGAAGAATACGATGCTAAGCGACGACGATCGCGACGAAGACACCGCGAACGGATCGGGCGATCTACCATCGGGCGAAGGGGATGACGTGAGCGTGAGTCAAACGGGGATGGCGGAAATGGGCAAAAGGTTCCAAGAGCTGAGGGTTGATATAGGGAAGAAGTTGGCTGTAGCGATACAGAAAACGTCTAACCTGTACAACCTAAGGCGAAGGGATGTCCAGTACCTACCAAACGAGTTGGTATGGCGACGAAACATGGTGCTGTCCGACGCAGCAAACTATTATGCGGCAAAGCTAGCACCGAAATATGTCGGGCCGTTCGCGATTCGGAAAAGGGTATCCCCGTGGACGTACATCCTCGAAGACGAGAGCGGGAAAGAGAAAGGGATATGGCACGTGAAGGATCTAAAGCCATACCGCGCGGGAGATTGATGTAACCGAAGGAATCCTACCGCGAAATTTGCAAGCAAATTTCGCGGAGGAAAGGGTGGGGTTGTCGCGTGCCAAAAATGCACGCAACAAAATATTCTGTTTCGTCTGCCCCAAACCGTGTTTCCCATACAAAGGTAAAGGGAAACCTCAAACACTTCGCCAACGGCTACGCTAACCTCGTTAAAAATATCTGCCCGGGAGCTTATGCGATACGTAGGTACGCGGACCAAAGGGGTATTTATCCAGTGGCAGAGAGTATACGGAAAATGAAATATTTAGCGAAGGCAAACATTGATTTGCATAAGGGCCCATGGCTCTTCAAAGTTCTCCCGAGTCGCCGTCCAACTCCTAGAAGTATGCTGTTAAAGCTAAGAATGAGCCACGCATAATAGAATAACATAAAATACCCAACATAATAATAATAATACAAACATACATAAATGACATAAAACCACAGCTTGTAAGTGTGAATGTGGGAGGGGAGAGAGTGGCATCGAGGGAGGCTCCCAGTGCATTGGATGTGATTCCCTATACACTGGTAGCCGATCAACGGAACAGCTGATCGACGGAGCCGGCACACGCACCAGTGTACAAAAACACACCGCTCCACAAGAGACTGGACAGCGGAAGGGTTACCGCGATTGAGGGGAAAATGCACCAGTATGCAAATACACCGACGAGCAAACACGCACCCGCTCCACAAGAACTGGACAGCGGATGGGTTACTGCGATCAAGGGGTATGCAGCTGTGTGCGTGTGCAAATGACCAATGGGAGTGCAAATACCAAATGCAGAACAAAGGCTGGATGCGTGCCGTTGCCGGGTCCGACGATCACCGTGGGAGAGAGAGTGGGACGCACGATCCAGTGGTGTGATCGATGTGCGTCGTGTGCGTGTGGAATGTGTGTTTTGGCAAGGTATGCATGGTATGCAAAATATGTGTGTAGGTGTGAATGATGGAATGTGCGGAATGCGTGTGAGTGCACAAGCGTGGGATGATGGCATTCATTCTTAGCTTGACCGTGTAAGGGACACCAGCTCCCAGAAGTTTGTTCGCGTGTTGAAGAAAAATATTTTTTGTGGGAAAAAAAAAAAAAAATAAAAGAAAAAAAAAAAAAAGGAGGAAAAGCACAAACACAACAGGAGGAGAAAAAAAAAAAAAAAAATATAAAAAGGAAATAAAAGCAGCAGAGGAAAAAGAAAAGAAGGCGGGAAGGAAAATAGACGGAGGAAAGACGAGGACAAGGAGAACGGAGAAGACACCGGGGACAACGGGAACAACGAACACAGGAAAAACGGATAAGTACCCCTTTGTGGGATTTTGGTTAATTTGGTGGTAGTTTTTTCTAGAACAAAAAAAATTAAAGTGGCGATTGGGGAGACTCCGAGGGAGCCCCAATCGGAAAATAAAAATTTTTTTAAGAAGTGCGTAGTGCCCAGAAAGGGGACAAAGAAATCGCGTAAGGTCCCGTATCGTCGTACAGTGTTCAGGGGGGATAAAACCACCCATCGGTTGGCGACACAAAGGTCGCTTCGCGGTTTTAGTTGGCCCGTAATTTCGGTACCAAACCGGTACCACGCGAACAGTGTTGGCGGAGTATTCGGGGTCGCCCGGTACCCGTTACCCTCGTGTGTGTGTGTGTGTGTGTGTCAGTGTTGTCCATCTGTGTGGGGACAATTGGCCACCGAGCCCAAGCACTGTTGCTGGGTGAAAGTCGCTCGTAAGAGCAGACGTGTGGGCGGAGGTTCTTCGGAGCCGACGCCAATATCGGTTTTCCCCTAAATTTTAGGGCGAAGTTGATACGTATATACCGGGCGGGGTATATATATATATATATATATATAAATATATCGTATTTGGGTTTCGTCGTTCCCGACGAAAGACGACGTGGCGCCCACTTCCTTCGGGAAGAATTTTTGAGAATAGCTGTGGGACCCACCCCAGCTGAGTCGGTTGGGCCGGGAGGTATATATATAGGACCACCCATTGTCGCCAGAGGGCGCGACAATCTTGCTGTCAAAAACTGAATGTTGCCGGATGTCCTCCAAACTCTCAGGATCTGTTAATACACACACCAGGACATGCAAAACGGTGTGCGCAAGTCGGTGGTAGCCCTAATAGGGCCGCTGTGGCAGTTGGAAGATGAGCCGTGAAATCCATCAGAATTGCCATACTAACCACTGCTTAGATTTTGCGGTCAAAAACTGAATGTTGCTGGATGCCCTCCAAACTCTCAGGATCTGTTAATACACACACCAGGACATGCAAAACGGTGTGCGCAAGTCGGTTGTAGGCCTCGGACGGCCACTGTGGCAGTTGAAAGATGAGCCGTGAAATCCATCAGAAATGCCTACTAACCACTGCTTAGATTTTGCGGCCAAAAACTGAATGTTGCCGCATGCCCACCAAACTCTCAGGATCTGTTAATACACACACCAGGACATGCAAAACGGTGTGCGCAAGTCGGTGGTAGGCCTAGCACGTCCGCTTTGGCACTTGGAAGATGAGCCGTGAAATCCATCAGAAATGCCATACTAACCACTGCTTAGATTTTGCGGTCAAAAACTGAATGTTGCCGGATGCCCTCCAAACTCTCAGGATCTGTTAATACAAACACCAGGACATGCAAAACGGTGTGCGCAAGTCGGTGGTAGGCCTAGCACGTCCGCTTTGGCACTTGGAAGATGAGCCGTGAAATCCATCAGAAATGCCATACTAACCACTGCTTAGATTTTGCGGTCAAGAACTGAATGTTGCCGGATGCCCTCCAAACTCTCAGGATCTGTTAATACACACACCAGGACATGCAAAACGGTGTGCGCAACTCGGTGGTAGGCCTAGGACGTCCGGTGTGGCAGTTGGAGGATGAGCCGTGAAATCCATCAGAAATGCCACACTAACCACTGCTTAGATCTTGCGGTCAAAAACTGAATGTTGCCGGATGCCCTCCAAACTCTCAGGATCTGTTAATACACACACCAGGACATGCAAAACGGTGTGCGCAACTCGGTGGTAGGCCTAGGACGTCCGCTGTGGCAGTTGGAGGATGAGCCGTGAAATCCATCAGAAATGCCACACTAACCACTGCTTAGATTTTGCAGTCAAAAACTGAATGTTGCCGGATGCCCTCCAAACTCTCAGGATCTGTTAATACAAACACCAGGACATGCAAAACGGTGTGCGCAAGTCGGTGGTAGGCCTAGGACGTCCGCTTTGGCACTTGGAAGATGAGCCGTGAAATCCATCAGAAATGCCATACTAACCACTGCTTAGATTTTGCGGTCAAGAACTGAATGTTGCCGGATGCCCTCCAAACTCTCAGGATCTGTTAATACACACACCAGGACATGCAAAACGGTGTGCGCAAGTCGGTGGTAGGCCTAGGACGTCCGCTGTGGCAGTTGGAAGAAGAGCCGTGAAATCCATCAGAAATGCCATACTAACCACTGCTTAGATTTTGCGGTCAAAAACTGAATGTTGCCGGATGCCCTCCAAACTCTCAGGATCTGTTAATACACACACCAGGACATGCAAAACGGTGTGCGCAAGTCGGTGGTAGGCCTAGGACGTCCGCTGTGGCAGTTGGAAGATGAGCTGTGAAATCCATCAGAAATGCCATACTAACCACTGCTTAGATCTTGCGGTCAAAAACTGAATGTTGCCGGATGCCCTCCAAACTCTCAGGATCTGTTAATACACACCCCAGGACATGCAAAACGGTGTGCGCAAGTCGGTGGTAGGCCTAGGACGTCCGCTGTGGCAGTTGGAAGACGAGCCGTGAAATCCATCAGAAATGCCATACTAACCACTGCTTAGATTTTGCGGTCAAAAACTGAATGTTGCCGGATGCCCTCCAAACTCTCAGGATCTGTTAATACACACACCAGGACATGCAAAACGGTGTGCGCAAGTCGGTGGTAGGCCTAGGACGTCCGCTGTGGCAGTTGGAAGAAGAGCCGTGAAATCCATCAGAAATGCCATACTAACCACTGCTTAGATTTTGCGGTCAAAAACTGAATGTTGCCGGATGCCCTCCAAACTCTCAGGATGTGTTATACACACACCAGGACATGCAAAAAGGTGTGCGCAAGTCGGTGGTAGGCCTAGGACGTCCGCTGTGGAAGTTGGAAGATGAGCCGTGAAATCCATCAGAAATGCCATACTAACCACTGCTTAGATTTTGCGGTCAAAAACTGAATGTTGCCGGATGCCCTCCAAACTCTCAGAATCTGTTAGTACACACACCAGGACATGCAAAACGGTGTGCGCAAGTCGGTGGTAGGCCTAGGACGTCCGCTGTGGCAGTTGGAAGAAGAGCCGTGAAATCCATCAGAAATGCCATACTAACCACTGCTTAGATTTTGCGGTCAAAAACTGAATGTTGCCGGATGCCCTCCAAACTCTCAGAATCTGTTAGTACACACACCAGGACATGCAAAACGGTGTGCGCAAGTCGGTGGTAGGCCTCGGACGTCCGCTATGGCAGTTGGAAGAAGAACCGTGAAATCCATCAGAAATGCCATACTAACCACTGCTTAGATTTTGCGGTCAAAAACTGAATGTTGCCGGATGCCCTCCAAACTCTCAGGATCTGTTTATACACACACCAGGACATGCAAAACGGTGTGCGCAAGTCGGTGGTAGGCCTAGGACGTCCGCTGTGGCAGTTGGAAGAAGAGCCGTGAAATCCATCAGAAATGCCATACTAACCACTGCTTAGATTTTGCGGTCAAAAACTGAATGTTGCCGGATGCCCTCCAAACTCTCAGGAATGTTAGTACAAACACCAGGACATGCAAAACGGTGTGCGCAAGTCGGTGGTAGGCCTAGGACGTCCGCTGTGGCAGTTGGAAGAAGAGCCGTGAAATCCATCAGAAATGCCATACTAACCACTGCTTAGATTTTGCGGTCAAAAACTGAATGTTGCCGGATGCCCTCCAAACTCTCAGGATCTGTTAGTACACACACCAGGACATGCAAAACGGTGTGCGCAAGTCGGTGGTAGGCCTAGGACGTGCGCTGTGGCAGTTGGAAGAAGAACCGTGAAATCCATCAGAAATGCCATACTAACCACTGCTTAGATTTTGCGGTCAAAAACTGAATGTTGCCGGATGCCCTCCAAACTCTCAGGATCTGTTAATACACACACCAGGACATGCAAAACGGTGTGCGCAAGTCGGTGGTAGGCCTAGGACGTCCGCTGTGGCAGTTGGAAGAAGAGCCGTGAAATCCATCAGAAATGCCATACTAACCACTGCTTAGATTTTGCGGTCAAAAACTGAATGTTGCCGGATGCCCTCCAAACTCTCAGGATGTGTTATACACACACCAGGACATGCAAAAAGGTGTGCGCAAGTCGGTGGTAGGCCTAGGACGTCCGCTGTGGCAGTTGGAAGATGAGCCGTGAAATCCATCAGAAATGCCATACTAACCACTGCTTAGATTTTGCGGTCAAAAACTGAATGTTGCCGGATGCCCTCCAAACTCTCAGGATCTGTTAATACACACACCAGGACATGCAAAACGGTGTACGCAAGTCGGTGGTAGGCCTAGGACGTCCGCTGTGGCAGTTGGAAGAAGAGCCGTGAAATCCATCAGAAATGCCATACTAACCACTGCTTAGATTTTGCGGTCAAAAACTGAATGTTGCCGGATGCCCTCCAAACTCTCAGGATGTGTTATACACACACCAGGACATGCAAAAAGGTGTGCGCAAGTCGGTGGTAGGCCTAGGACGTCCGCTGTGGCAGTTGGAAGATGAGCCGTGAAATCCATCAGAAATGCCATACTAACCACTACTTAGATTTTGCGGTCAAAAACTGAATGTTGCCGGATGCCCTCCAAACTCTCAGGATGTGTTATACACACACCAGGACATGCAAAAAGGTGTGCGCAAGTCGGTGGTAGGCCTAGGACGTCCGCTGTGGCAGTTGGAAGATGAGCCGTGAAATCCATCAGAAATGCCATACTAACCACTGCTTAGATTTTGCGGTCAAAAACTGAATGTTGCCGGATGCCCTCCAAACTCTCAGAATCTGTTAGTACACACACCAGGACATGCAAAACGGTGTGCGCAAGTCGGTGGTAGGCCTAGGACGTCCGCTGTGGCAGTTGGAAGAAGAGCCGTGAAATCCATCAGAAATGCCATACTAACCACTGCTTAGATTTTGCGGTCAAAAACTGAATGTTGCCGGATGCCCTCCAAACTCTCAGAATCTGTTAGTACACACACCAGGACATGCAAAACGGTGTGCGCAAGTCGGTGGTAGGCCTCGGACGTCCGCTATGGCAGTTGGAAGAAGAACCGTGAAATCCATCAGAAATGCCATACTAACCACTGCTTAGATTTTGCGGTCAAAAACTGAATGTTGCCGGATGCCCTCCAAACTCTCAGGATCTGTTTATACACACACCAGGACATGCAAAACGGTGTGCGCAAGTCGGTGGTAGGCCTAGGACGTCCGCTGTGGCAGTTGGAAGAAGAGCCGTGAAATCCATCAGAAATGCCATACTAACCACTGCTTAGATTTTGCGGTCAAAAACTGAATGTTGCCGGATGCCCTCCAAACTCTCAGGAATGTTAGTACAAACACCAGGACATGCAAAACGGTGTGCGCAAGTCGGTGGTAGGCCTAGGACGTCCGCTGTGGCAGTTGGAAGAAGAGCCGTGAAATCCATCAGAAATGCCATACTAACCACTGCTTAGATTTTGCGGTCAAAAACTGAATGTTGCCGGATGCCCTCCAAACTCTCAGAATCTGTTAGTACACACACCAGGACATGCAAAACGGTGTGCGCAAGTCGGTGGTAGGCCTCGAACGTCCGCTATGGCAGTTGGAAGAAGAACCGTGAAATCCATCAGAAATGCCATACTAACCACTGCTTAGATTTTGCGGTCAAAAACTGAATGTTGCCGGATGCCCTCCAAACTCTCAGGATCTGTTTATACACACACCAGGACATGCAAAACGGTGTGCGCAAGTCGGTGGTAGGCCTAGGACGTCCGCTGTGGCAGTTGGAAGAAGAGCCGTGAAATCCATCAGAAATGCCATACTAACCACTGCTTAGATTTTGCGGTCAAAAACTGAATGTTGCCGGATGCCCTCCAAACTCTCAGGATGTGTTATACACACACCAGGACATGCAAAAAGGTGTGCGCAAGTCGGTGGTAGGCCTAGGACGTCCGCTGTGGAAGTTGGAAGATGAGCCGTGAAATCCATCAGAAATGCCATACTAACCACTGCTTAGATTTTGCGGTCAAAAACTGAATGTTGCCGGATGCCCTCCAAACTCTCAGGATCTGTTAATACACACACCAGGACATGCAAAACGGTGTACGCAAGTCGGTGGTAGGCCTAGGACGTCCGCTGTGGCAGTTGGAAGAAGAGCCGTGAAATCCATCAGAAATGCCATACTAACCACTGCTTAGATTTTGCGGTCAAAAACTGAATGTTGCCGGATGCCCTCCAAACTCTCAGGATCTGTTATACACACACCAGGACATGCAAAAAGGTGTGCGCAAGTCGGTGGTAGGCCTAGGACGTCCGCTGTGGCAGTTGGAAGATGAGCCGTGAAATCCATCAGAAATGCCATACTAACCACTGCTTAGATTTTGCGGTCAAAAACTGAATGTTGCCGGATGCCCTCCAAACTCTCAGGATGTGTTATACACACACCAGGACATGCAAAAAGGTGTGCGCAAGTCGGTGGTAGGCCTAGGACGTCCGCTGTGGCAGTTGGAAGATGAGCCGTGAAATCCATCAGAAATGCCATACTAACCACTGCTTAGATTTTGCGGTCAAAAACTGAATGTTGCCGGATGCCCTCCAAACTCTCAGAATCTGTTAGTACACACACCAGGACATGCAAAACGGTGTGCGCAAGTCGGTGGTAGGCCTAGGACGTCCGCTGTGGCAGTTGGAAGAAGAGCCGTGAAATCCATCAGAAATGCCATACTAACCACTGCTTAGATTTTGCGGTCAAAAACTGAATGTTGCCGGATGCCCTCCAAACTCTCAGAATCTGTTAGTACACACACCAGGACATGCAAAACGGTGTGCGCAAGTCGGTGGTAGGCCTCGGACGTCCGCTATGGCAGTTGGAAGAAGAACCGTGAAATCCATCAGAAATGCCATACTAACCACTGCTTAGATTTTGCGGTCAAAAACTGAATGTTGCCGGATGCCCTCCAAACTCTCAGGATCTGTTTATACACACACCAGGACATGCAAAACGGTGTGCGCAGGTCGGTGGTAGGCCTAGGACGTCCGCTGTGGCAGTTGGAAGAAGAGCCGTGAAATCCATCAGAAATGCCATACTAACCACTGCTTAGATTTTGCGGTCAAAAACTGAATGTTGCCGGATGCCCTCCAAACTCTCAGGAATGTTAGTACAAACACCAGGACATGCAAAACGGTGTGCGCAAGTCGGTGGTAGGCCTAGGACGTCCGCTGTGGCAGTTGGAAGAAGAGCCGTGAAATCCATCAGAAATGCCATACTAACCACTGCTTAGATTTTGCGGTCAAAAACTGAATGTTGCCGGATGCCCTCCAAACTCTCAGAATCTGTTAGTACACACACCAGGACATGCAAAACGGTGTGCGCAAGTCGGTGGTAGGCCTCGAACGTCCGCTATGGCAGTTGGAAGAAGAACCGTGAAATCCATCACAAATGCCATAGTAACCACTGCTTAGATTTTGCGGTCAAAAACTGAATGTTGCCGGATGCCCTCCAAACTCTCAGGATCTGTTTATACACACACCAGGACATGCAAAACGGTGTGCGCAAGTCGGTGGTAGGCCTAGGACGTCCGCTGTGGCAGTTGGAAGAAGAGCCGTGAAATCCATCAGAAATGCCATACTAACCACTGCTTAGATTTTGCGGTCAAAAACTGAATGTTGCCGGATGCCCTCCAAACTCTCAGGATGTGTTATACACACACCAGGACATGCAAAAAGGTGTGCGCAAGTCGGTGGTAGGCCTAGGACGTCCGCTGTGGAAGTTGGAAGATGAGCCGTGAAATCCATCAGAAATGCCATACTAACCACTGCTTAGATTTTGCGGTCAAAAACTGAATGTTGCCGGATGCCCTCCAAACTCTCAGGATCTGTTAATACACACACCAGGACATGCAAAACGGTGTACGCAAGTCGGTGGTAGGCCTAGGACGTCCGCTGTGGCAGTTGGAAGATGAGCCGTGAAATCCATCAGAAATGCCATACTAACCACTACTTAGATTTTGCGGTCAAAAACTGAATGTTGCCGGATGCCCTCCAAACTCTCAGGAATGTTAGTACAAACACCAGGACATGCAAAACGGTGTGCGCAAGTCGGTGGTAGGCCTAGGACGTCCGCTGTGGCAGTTGGAAGAAGAGCCGTGAAATCCATCAGAAATGCCATACTAACCACTGCTTAGATTTTGCGGTCAAAAACTGAATGTTGCCGGATGCCCTCCAAACTCTCAGAATCTGTTAGTACACACACCAGGACATGCAAAACGGTGTGCGCAAGTCGGTGGTAGGCCTCGAACGTCCGCTATGGCAGTTGGAAGAAGAACCGTGAAATCCATCAGAAATGCCATACTAACCACTGCTTAGATTTTGCGGTCAAAAACTGAATGTTGCCGGATGCCCTCCAAACTCTCAGGATCTGTTTATACACACACCAGGACATGCAAAACGGTGTGCGCAAGTCGGTGGTAGGCCTAGGACGTCCGCTGTGGCAGTTGGAAGAAGAGCCGTGAAATCCATCAGAAATGCCATACTAACCACTGCTTAGATTTTGCGGTCAAAAACTGAATGTTGCCGGATGCCCTCCAAACTCTCAGGATGTGTTATACACACACCAGGACATGCAAAAAGGTGTGCGCAAGTCGGTGGTAGGCCTAGGACGTCCGCTGTGGCAGTTGGAAGATGAGCCGTGAAATCCATCAGAAATGCCATACTAACCACTGCTTAGATTTTGCGGTCAAAAACTGAATGTTGCCGGATGCCCTCCAAACTCTCAGAATCTGTTAGTACACACACCAGGACATGCAAAACGGTGTGCGCAAGTCGGTGGTAGGCCTAGGACGTCCGCTGTGGCAGTTGGAAGAAGAGCCGTGAAATCCATCAGAATGCCATACTAACCACTGCTTAGATTTTGCGGTCAAAAACTGAATGTTGCCGGATGCCCTCCAAACTCTCAGAATCTGTTAGTACATACACCAGGACATGCAAAACGGTGTGCGCAAGTCGGTGGTAGGCCTCGAACGTCCGCTATGGCAGTTGGAAGAAGAACCGTGAAATCCATCAGAAATGCCATACTAACCACTGCTTAGATTTTGCGGTCAAAACTGAATGTTGCCGGATGCCCTCCAAACTCTCAGGATCTGTTAATACACACACCAGGACATGCAAAACGGTGTGCGCAAGTCGGTGGTAGGCCTAGGACGTCCGCTGTGGCAGTTGGAAGAAGAGCCGTGAAATCCATCAGAAATGCCATACTAACCACTGCTTAGATTTTGCGGTCAAAAACTGAATGTTGCCGGATGCCCTCCAAACTCTCAGGAATGTTAGTTACAAACACCAGGACATGCAAAACGGTGTGCGCAAGTCGGTGGTAGGCCTAGGACGTGCGCTGTGGCAGTTGGAAGAAGAGCCGTGAAATCCATCAGAAATGCCATACTAACCACTGCTTAGATTTTGCGGTCAAAAACTGAATGTTGCCGGATGCCCTCCAAACTCTCAGAATCTGTTAGTACACACACCAGGACATGCAAAACGGTGTGCGCAAGTCGGTGGTAGGCCTCGAACGTCCGCTATGGCAGTTTGGAAGAAGAACCGTGAAATCCATCAGAAATGCCATACTAACCACTGCTTAGATTTTGCGGTCAAAAACTGAATGTTGCCGGATGCCCTCCAAACTCTCAGGATCTGTTTATACACACACCAGGACATGCAAAACGGTGTGCGCAAGTCGGTGGTAGGCCTAGGACGTCCGCTGTGGCAGTTGGAAGAAGAGCCGTGAAATCCATCAGAAATGCCATACTAACCACTGCTTAGATTTTGCGGTCAAAAACTGAATGTTGCCGGATGCCCTCCAAACTCTCAGGATGTGTTATACACACACCAGGACATGCAAAAAGGTGTGCGCAAGTCGGTGGTAGGCCTAGGACGTCCGCTGTGGAAGTTGGAAGATGAGCCGTGAAATCCATCAGAAATGCCATACTAACCACTGCTTAGATTTTGCGGTCAAAAACTGAATGTTGCCGGATGCCCTCCAAACTCTCAGGATCTGTTAATACACACACCAGGACATGCAAAACGGTGTACGCAAGTCGGTGGTAGGCCTAGGACGTCCGCTGTGGCAGTTGGAAGATGAGCCGTGAAATCCATCAGAAATGCCATACTAACCACTACTTAGATTTTGCGGTCAAAAACTGAATGTTGCCGGATGCCCTC
>CAKAIZ010000457.1:0-31782 GCA_916610145.1 Eristalis arbustorum
ACCACGGCCAACTTTTTCCATCCCAGAGTCTTAGAGTCAATAGGTACATGCACGATAACATCTCCACGCGTGTGGGTTGGAAGATGAGCTATGGAAGATGAGCTATGAGCTATGGTGCCCTACTAATCACCGCCAACTTTTTCCATCCCAGAGTCTTAGAGTCAATGGGTACATGCACGATAACATCACCACCCGTGTGGGTTGGAAGATGAGTTATGGAAGATGAGCTATGAGCTATGGTGCCCTACTAATCACCGCCAACTTTTTCCATCCCAGAGTCTCAGAGTCAATGGGTACATGCACGATAACATCTCCACGCGTGTGGGTTGGAAGATGAGCTATGGAAGATGAGCAATGAGCTATGGTGCCCTACTAATCACCGCCAACTTTTTCCATCCCAGAGTCTTAGAGTCAGTGGCTACATGCACGATAACATCTCCACGCGTGTGGGTTGGAAGATGAGCTATGGAAGATGAGCTATGAGCTATGGTGCCCTACTAATCACCGCCAACTTTTTCCATCCCAGAGTCTCAGAGTCAATGGGTACATGCACGATAACATCACCACCCGTGTGGGTTGGAAGATGAGCTATGGAAACCTTCAAAATTGCCCTACTAATCACCGCCAACTTTTTCCATCCCAGAGTCTTAGAGTCAGTGGGTACATGCACGATAACATCTCCACCCGTGTGGGTTGGAAGATGAGCTATGGAAGATGAGCTATGAGCTATGGTGCCCTACTAATCACCGCCAACTTTTTCCATCCCAGAGTCTTAGAGTCAATGGGTACATGCGCGATAATATCTCCACGCGTGTGGGTTGGAAGATGAGCTATGGAAGATGAGCTATGAGCTATGGTGCCCTACTAATCACCGCCAACTTTTTCCATCCCAGAGTCTTAGAGTCAGTGGGTACATGCACGATAACATCTCCACGCGTGTGGGTTGGAAGATGAGCTATGGAAACCTTCAAAATTGCCCTACTAATCACCGCCAACTTTTTCCATCCCAGAGTCTCAGAGTCAATGGGTACATGCACGATAACATCTCCACGCGTGTGGGTTGGAAGATGAGCTATGGAAGATGAGCTATGAGCTATGGTGCCCTACTAATCACCGCCAACTTTTTCCATCCCAGAGTCTTAGAGTCAATGGGTACATGCACGATAACATCTCCACGCGTGTGGGTTGGAAGATGAGCTATGGAAACCTTCAAAATTGCCCTACTAATCACCGCCAACTTTTTCCATCCCAGAGTCTCAGAGTCAATGGGTACATGCACGAAAACATCTCCACGCGTGTGGGTTGGAAAATGAGCTATGGAAGATGAGCTATGAGCTATGGTGCCCTACTAATCACCGCCAACTTTTTCCATCCCAGAGTCTCAGAGTCAATGGGTACATGCACGAAAACATCTCCACGCGTGTGGGTTGGAAAATGAGCTATGGAAGATGAGCTATGAGCTATGGTGCCCTACTAATCACCGCCAACTTTTTCCATCCCAGAGTCTCAGAGTCAATGGGTACATGCACGATAACATCTCCACGCGTGTGGGTTGGAAAATGAGCTATGGAAGATGAGCTTTGAGCTATGGTGCCCTACTAATCACCGCCAACTTTTGCCATCCCAGAGTCTCAGAGTCAATGGGTACATGCATGATAACATCTCCACGCGTGTGGGTTGGAATATGAGCTATGGAAGATGAGCTATGGAAGATGAGCTATGAGCTATGGTGCCCTACTAATCACCGCCAACTTTTTCCATCCCAGAGTCTCAGAGTCAATGGGTACATGCACGATAACATCACCACCCGTGTGGGTTGGAAGATGAGCTATGGAAGATGAGCTATGGAAGATGAGCTATGAGCTATGGTGCCCTACTAATCACCGCCAACTTTTTCCACCCCAGAGTCTTAGAGTCAATGGGTACATGCACGATAATATCTCCACGCGTGTGGGTTGGAAGATGAGCTATGGAAGCGTTCAAAATTGCCCTACTGACCACCGCCAACTTTTTCCATCCCAGAGTCTCAGAGTCAATGGGTACATGCACGATAACATCTCCACGCGTGTGGGTTGGAAGATGAGCTATGAGCTATGGTGCCCTACTAATCACCGCCAACTTTTTCCATCCCAGAGTCTTAGAGTCAGTGGCTACATGCACGATAACATCTCCACGCGTGTGGGTTGGAAGATGAGCTATGGAAGATGAGCTATGAGCTATGGTGCCCTACTAATCACCGCCAACTTTTCCATCCCAGAGTCTCAGAGTCAATGGGTACATGCACGATAACATCTCCACGCGTGTGGGTTGGAAGATGAGCTATGGAAACCTTCAAAATTGCCCTACTAATCACCGCCAACTTTTTCCATCCCAGAGTCTTAGAGTCAGTGGCTACATGCACGATAACATCTCCACGCGTGTGGGTTGGAAGATGAGCTATGGAAGATGAGCTATGAGCTATGGTGCCCTACTAATCACCGCCAACTTTTTCCATCCGAGAGTCTCAGAGTCAATGGGTACATGCACGATAACATCTCCACGCGTGTGGGTTGGAAGATGAGCTATGGAAACCTTCAAAATTGCCCTACTAATCACCGCCAACTTTTTCCATCCCAGAGTCTCAGAGTCAATGGGTACATGCACGATAACATCTCCACGCGTGTGGGTTGGAAGATGAGCTATGGAAGATGAGCTATGGAAGATGAGCTATGAGCTATGGTGCCCTACTAATCACCGCCAACTTTTTCCATCCCAGAGTCTCAGAGTCAATGGGTACATGCACGATAACATCTCCACGCGTGTGGGTTGGAAGATGAGCTATGGAAGATGAGCTATGGAAGATGAGCTATGAGCTATGGTGCCCTACTAATCACCGCCAACTTTTTCTATCCCAGAGTCTTAGAGTCAGTGGGTACATGCACGATAACATCTCCACCAGTGTGGGTTGGAAGATGAGCTATGGAAAATGAGCTATGGAAGATGAGCTATGAGCTATGGTGCCCTACTAATCACCGCCAACTTTTTCCATCCCAGAGTCTTAGAGTCAATGGGTACATGCACGATAACATCTCCACGCGTGTGGGTTGGAAAATGAGCTATGGAAGATGAGCTATAAGCTATGGTGCCCTACTAATCACCGCCAACTTTTTCCATCCCAGAGTCTCAGAGTCAATGGGTACATGCACGATAACATCTCCACGCGTGTGGGTTGGAAGATGAGCTATGGAAACCTTCAAAATTGCCCTACTAATCACCGCCAACTTTTTCCATCCCAGAGTCTCAGAGTCAATGGGTACATGCACGATAACATCTCCACGCGTGTGGGTTGGAAGATGAGCTATGGAAGATGAGCTATGGAAGATGAGCTATGAGCTATGGTGCCCTACTAATCACCGCCAACTTTTTCCATCCCAGAGTCTTAGAGTCAATGGGTACATGCACGATAACATCTCCACGCGTGTGGGTTGGAAGATGAGCTATGGAAACCTTCAAAATTGCCCTACTAATTACCGCCAACTTTTTCCATCCCAGAGTCTCAGAGTCAGTGGCTACATGCACGATAACATCTCCACGCGTGTGGGTTGGAAGATGAGCTATGGAAGATGAGCTATGAGCAATGGTGCCCTACTAATTACCGCCAACTTTTTCCATCCCAGAGTCTTAGAGTCAGTGGGTACATGCACGATAACATCTCCACGCGTGTGGGTTGGAAGATGAGCTATGGAAGATGAGCTATGAGCTATGGTGCCCTACTAATCACCGCCAACTTTTTCCATCCCAGAGTCTTAGAGTCAATGGGTACATGCACGATAACATCTCCACGCGTGTGGGTTGGAAGATGAGCTATGGAAACCTTCAAAATTGCCCTACTGACCACGGCCAACTTTTTCCATCCCAGAGTCTTAGAGTCAATAGGTACATGCACGATAACATCTCCACGCGTGTGGGTTGGAAGATGAGCTATGGAAACCTTCAAAATTGCCCTACTAATCACCGCCAACTTTTTCCATCCCAGAGTCTTAGAGTCAATAGGTACATGCACGATAACATCTCCACGCGTGTGGGTTGGAAGATGAGCTATGGAAACCTTCAAAATTGCCCTACTAATCACCGCGAACTTTTTCCATCCCAGAGTCTTAGAGTCAATAGGTACATGCACGATAACATCTCCACGCGTGTGGGTTGGAAGATGAGCTATGGAAACCTTCAAAATTGCCCTACTGACCACGGCCAACTTTTTCCATCCCAGAGTCTTAGAGTCAATAGGTACATGCACGATAACATCTCCACGCGTGTGGGTTGGAAGATGAGCTATGGAAACCTTCAAAATTGCCCTACTAATCACCGCCAACTTTTTCCATCCCAGAGTCTTAGAGTCAATAGGTACATGCACGATAACATCTCCACGCGTGTGGGTTGGAAGATGAGCTATGGAAACCTTCAAAATTGCCCTACTAATCACCGCCAACTTTTTCCATCCCAGAGTCTTAGAGTCAATAGGTACATGCACGATAACATCTCCACGCGTGTGGGTTGGAAGATGAGCTATGGAAGATGAGCTATGGAAGATGAGCTATGGAAGATGAGCTATGAGCTATGGTGCCCTACTAATCACCGCCAACTTTTTCTATCCCAGAGTCTTAGAGTCAGTGGGTACATGCACGATAACATCTCCACCCGTGTGGGTTGGAAGACGAGCTATGGAAAATGAGCTATGGAAGATGAGCTATGAGCTATGGTGCCCTACTAATCACCGCCAACTTTTTCCATCCCAGAGTCTTAGAGTCAATGGGTACATGCACGATAACATCTCCACGCGTGTGGGTTGGAAAATGAGCTATGGAAGATGAGCTATAAGCTATGGTGCCCTACTAATCACCGCCAACTTTTTCCATCCCAGAGTCTCAGAGTCAATGGGTACATGCACGATAACATCTCCACGCGTGTGGGTTGGAAGATGAGCTATGGAAACCTTCAAAATTGCCCTACTAATCACCGCCAACTTTTTCCATCCCAGAGTCTCAGAGTCAATGGGTACATGCACGATAACATCTCCACGCGTGTGGGTTGGAAGATGAGCTATGGAAGATGAGCTATGAGCTATGGTGCCCTACTAATCACCGCCAACTTTTTCCATCCCAGAGTCTTAGAGTCAATGGGTACATGCACGATAACATCTCCACGCGTGTGGGTTGGAAGATGAGCTATGGAAACCTTCAAAATTGCCCTACTAATCACCGCCAACTTTTTCCATCCCAGAGTCTCAGAGTCAGTGGCTACATGCACGATAACATCTCCACGCGTGTGGGTTGGAAGATGAGCTATGGAAGATGAGCTATGGAAGATGAGCTATGAGCAATGGTGCCCTACTAATTACCGCCAACTTTTTCCATCCCAGAGTCTTAGAGTCAGTGGGTACATGCACGATAACATCTCCACGCGTGTGGGTTGGAAGATGAGCTATGGAAGATGAGCTATGAGCTATGGTGCCCTACTAATCACCGCCAACTTTTTCCATCCCAGAGTCTTAGAGTCAATGGGTACATGCACGATAACATCTCCACGCGTGTGGGTTGGAAGATGAGCTATGGAAACCTTCAAAATTGCCCTACTGACCACGGCCAACTTTTTCCATCCCAGAGTCTTAGAGTCAATAGGTACATGCACGATAACATCTCCACGCGTGTGGGTTGGAAGATGAGCTATGGAAACCTTCAAAATTGCCCTACTAATCACCGCCAACTTTTTCCATCCCAGAGTCTTAGAGTCAATAGGTACATGCACGATAACATCTCCACGCGTGTGGGTTGGAAGATGAGCTATGAAAACCTTCAAAATTGCCCTACTAATCACCGCCAACTTTTTCCATCCCAGAGTCTTAGAGTCAATAGGTACATGCACGATAACATCTCCACGCGTGTGGGTTGGAAGATGAGCTATGGAAACCTTCAAAATTGCCCTACTGACCACGGCCAACTTTTTCCATCCCAGAGTCTTAGAGTCAATAGGTACATGCACGATAACATCTCCACGCGTGTGGGTTGGAAGATGAGCTATGGAAACCTTCAAAATTGCCCTACTAATCACCGCCAACTTTTTCCATCCCAGAGTCTTAGAGTCAATAGGTACATGCACGATAACATCTCCACGCGTGTGGGTTGGAAGATGAGCTATGGAAACCTTCAAAATTGCCCTACTGACCACGGCCAACTTTTTCCATCCCAGATTCTTAGAGTCAATGGGTACATGCACGATAACATCTCCACGCGTGTGGGTTGGAAGATGAGCTATGGAAGATGAGCTATGAGCTATGGTGCCCTACTAATCACCGCCAACTTTTTCCATCCCAGAGTCTTAGAGTCAGTGGCTACATGCACGATAACATCTCCACGCGTGTGGGTTGGAAGATGAGCTATGGAAACCTTCAAAATTGCCCTACTAATCACCGCCAACTTTTTCCATCCCAGAGTCTTAGAGTCAATGGGTACATGCACGATAACATCTCCACGCGTGTGGGTTGGAAGATGAGCTATGGAAACCTTCAAAATTGCCCTACTAATCACCGCCAACTTTTTCCATCCCAGAGTCTTAGAGTCAGTGGGTACATGCACGATAACATCTCCACCCGTGTGGGTTGGAAGATAAGCTATGGAAACCTTCAAAATTGCCCTACTGACCACGGCCAACTTTTTCCATCCGAGAGTCTTAGAGTCAATAGGTACATGCACGATAACATCTCCACGCGTGTGGGTTGGAAGATGAGCTATGGAAGATGAGCTATGAGCTATGGTGCCCTACTAATCACCGCCAACTTTTTCCATCCCAGAGTCTTAGAGTCAGTGGGTACATGCACGATAACATCTCCACGCGTGTGGGTTGGAAGATGAGCTATGGAAAATGAGCTATGGAAGATGAGCTATGAGCTATGGTGCCCTACTAATCACCGCCAACTTTTTCCATCCCAGAGTCTTAGAGTCAATGGGTACATGCACGATAACATCTCCACGCGTGTGGGTTGGAAGATGAGCTATGGAAACCTTCAAAATTGCCCTACTAATCACCGCGAACTTTTTCCATCCCAGAGTCTTAGAGTCAATGGGTACATGCACGATAACATTTCCACGCGTGTGGGTTGGAAGATGAGCTATGGAAACCTTCAAAATTGCCCTACTAATCACCGCGAACTTTTTCCATCCCAGAGTCTCAGAGTCAATGGGTACATGCACGATAACATCTCCACGCGTGTGGGTTGGAAGATGAGCTATGGAAGATGAGCTATGAGCTATGGTGCCCTACTAATCACCGCCAACTTTTTCCATCCCAGAGTCTTAGAGTCAGTGGCTACATGCACGATAACATCTCCACGCGTGTGGGTTGGAAGATGAACTATGGAAGATGAGCTATGAGCTATGGCACCCTACTAATCACCGCCAACTTTTTCCATCCCAGAGTCTCAGAGTCAATGGGTTAATGCACGATAACATCACCACCCGTGTGGGTTGGAAGATGAGCTATGGAAACCTTCAAAATTGCCCTACTAATCACCGCCAACTTTTTCCATCCCAGAGTCTTAGAGTCAGTGGGTACATGCACGATAACATCTCCACCCGTGTGGGTTGGAAGATGAGCTATGGAAGATGAGCTATGAGCTATGGTGCCCTACTAATCACCGCCAACTTTTTCCATCCCAGAGTCTTAGAGTCAATGGGTACATGCACGATAATATCTCCACGCGTGTGGGTTGGAAGATGAGCTATGGAAGATGAGCTATGAGCTATGGTGCCCTACTAATCACCGCCAACTTTTTCCATCCCAGAGTCTTAGAGTCAGTGGGTACATGCACGATAACATCTCCACGCGTGTGGGTTGGAAGATGAGCTATGGAAACCTTCAAAATTGCCCTACTAATCACCGCCAACTTTTTCCATCCCAGAGTCTCAGAGTCAATGGGTACATGCACGATAACATCTCCACGCGTGTGGGTTGGAAGATGAGCTATGGAAGATGAGCTATGAGCTATGGTGCCCTACTAATCACCGCCAACTTTTTCCATCCCAGAGTCTTAGAGTCAATGGGTACATGCACGATAACATCTCCACGCGTGTGGGTTGGAAGATGAGCTATGGAAACCTTCAAAATTGCCCTACTAATCACCGCCAACTTTTTCCATCCCAGAGTCTCAGAGTCAATGGGTACATGCACGAAAACATCTCCACGCGTGTGGGTTGGAAAATGAGCTATGGAAGATGAGCTATGAGCTATGGTGCCCTACTAATCACCGCCAACTTTTTCCATCCCAGAGTCTCAGAGTCAATGGGTACATGCACGAAAACATCTCCACGCGTGTGGGTTGGAAAATGAGCTATGGAAGATGAGCTATGAGCTATGGTGCCCTACTAATCACCGCCAACTTTTTCCATCCCAGAGTCTCAGAGTCAATGGGTACATGCACGATAACATCTCCACGCGTGTGGGTTGGAAAATGAGCTATGGAAGATGAGCTTTGAGCTATGGTGCCCTACTAATCACCGCCAACTTTTGCCATCCCAGAGTCTCAGAGTCAATGGGTACATGCATGATAACATCTCCACGCGTGTGGGTTGGAAGATGAGCTATGGAAGATGAGCTATGGAAGATGAGCTATGAGCTATGGTGCCCTACTAATCACCGCCAACTTTTTCCATCCCAGAGTCTCAGAGTCAATGGGTACATGCACGATAACATCACCACCCGTGTGGGTTGGAAGATGAGCTATGGAAGATGAGCTATGGAAGATGAGCTATGAGCTATGGTGCCCTACTAATCACCGCCAACTTTTTCCACCCCAGAGTCTTAGAGTCAATGGGTACATGCACGATAATATCTCCACGCGTGTGGGTTGGAAGATGAGCTATGCAAGCGTTCAAAATTGCCCTACTGACCACCGCCAACTTTTTCCATCCCAGAGTCTCAGAGTCAATGGGTACATGCACGATAACATCTCCACGCGTGTGGGTTGGAAGATGAGCTATGAGCTATGGTGCCCTACTAATCACCGCCAACTTTTTCCATCCCAGAGTCTTAGAGTCAGTGGCTACATGCACGATATCATCTCCACGCGTGTGGGTTGGAAGATGAGCTATGGAAGATGAGCTATGAGCTATGGTGCCCTACTAATCACCGCCAACTTTTTCCATCCCAGAGTCTCAGAGTCAATGGGTACATGCACGATAACATCTCCACGCGTGTGGGTTGGAAGATGAGCTATGGAAACCTTCAAAATTGCCCTACTAATCACCGCCAACTTTTTCCATCCCAGAGTCTTAGAGTCAGTGGCTACATGCACGATAACATCTCCACGCGTGTGGGTTGGAAGATGAGCTATGGAAGATGAGCTATGAGCTATGGTGCCCTACTAATCACCGCCAACTTTTTCCATCCCAGAGTCTCAGAGTCAATGGGTACATGCACGATAACATCTCCACGCGTGTGGGTTGGAAAATGAGCTATGGAAGATGAGCTTTGAGCTATGGTGCCCTACTAATCACCGCCAACTTTTGCCATCCCAGAGTCTCAGAGTCAATGGGTACATGCACGATAACATCTCCACGCGTGTGGGTTGGAAGATGAGCTATGGAAGATGAGCTATGGAAGATGAGCTATGAGCTATGGTGCCCTACTAATCACCGCCAACTTTTTCCATCCCAGAGTCTCAGAGTCAATGGGTACATGCACGATAACATCTCCACGCGTGTGGGTTGGAAGATGAGCTATGGAAGATGAGCTATGAGCTATGGTGCCCTACTAATCACCGCCAACTTTTTCTATCCCAGAGTCTTAGAGTCAGTGGGTACATGCACGATAACATCTCCACCCGTGTGGGTTGGAAGATGAGCTATGGAAAATGAGCTATGGAAGATGAGCTATGAGCTATGGTGCCCTACTAATCACCGCCAACTTTTTCCATCCCAGAGTCTTAGAGTCAATGGGTACATGCACGATAACATCTCCACGCGTGTGGGTTGGAAAATGAGCTATGGAAGATGAGCTATAAGCTATGGTGCCCTACTAATCACCGCCAACTTTTTCCATCCCAGAGTCTCAGAGTCAATGGGTACATGCACGATAACATCTCCACGCGTGTGGGTTGGAAGATGAGCTATGGAAACCTTCAAAATTGCCCTACTAATCACCGCCAACTTTTTCCATCCCAGAGTCTCAGAGTCAATGGGTACATGCACGATAACATCTCCACGCGTGTGGGTTGGAAGATGAGCTATGGAAGATGAGCTATGGAAGATGAGCTATGAGCTATGGTGCCCTACTAATCACCGCCAACTTTTTCCATCCCAGAGTCTCAGAGTCAATGGGTACATGCACGATAACATCTCCACGCGTGTGGGTTGGAAGATGAGCTATGGAAGATGAGCTATGAGCTATGGTGCCCTACTAATCACCGCCAACTTTTTCTATCCCAGAGTCTTAGAGTCAGTGGGTACATGCACGATAACATCTCCACCCGTGTGGGTTGGAAGATGAGCTATGGAAAATGAGCTATGGAAGATGAGCTATGAGCTATGGTGCCCTACTAATCACCGCCAACTTTTTCCATCCCAGAGTCTTAGAGTCAATGGGTACATGCACGATAACATCTCCACGCGTGTGGGTTGGAAAATGAGCTATGGAAGATGAGCTATAAGCTATGGTGCCCTACTAATCACCGCCAACTTTTTCCATCCCAGAGTCTCAGAGTCAATGGGTACATGCACGATAACATCTCCACGCGTGTGGGTTGGAAGATGAGCTATGGAAACCTTCAAAATTGCCCTACTAATCACCGCCAACTTTTTCCATCCCAGAGTCTCAGAGTCAATGGGTACATGCACGATAACATCTCCACGCATGTGGGTTGGAAGATGAGCTATGGAAGATGAGCTATGAGCTATGGTGCCCTACTAATCACCGCCAACTTTTTCCATCCCAGAGTCTTAGAGTCAATGGGTACATGCACGATAACATCTCCACGCGTGTGGGTTGGAAGATGAGCTATGGAAACCTTCAAAATTGCCCTACTAATCACCGCCAACTTTTTCCATCCCAGAGTCTCAGAGTCAGTGGCTACATGCACGATAACATCTCCACGCGTGTGGGTTGGAAGATGAGCTATGGAAGATGAGCTATGAGCAATGGTGCCCTACTAATTACCGCCAACTTTTTCCATCCCAGAGTCTTAGAGTCAGTGGGTACATGCACGATAACATCTCCACGCGTGTGGGTTGGAAGATGAGCTATGAGCTATGGTGCCCTACTAATCACCGCCAACTTTTTCCATCCCAGAGTCTTAGAGTCAATGGGTACATGCACGATAACATCTCCACGCGTGTGGGTTGGAAGATGAGCTATGGAAACCTTCAAAATTGCCCTACTGACCACGGCCAACTTTTTCCATCCCAGAGTCTTAGAGTCAATAGGTACATGCACGATAACATCTCCACGCGTGTGGGTTGGAAGATGAGCTATGGAAACCTTCAAAATTGCCCTACTAATCACCGCCAACTTTTTCCATCCCAGAGTCTTAGAGTCAATAGGTACATGCACGATAACATCTCCACGCGTGTGGGTTGGAAGATGAGCTATGGAAACCTTCAAAATTGCCCTACTAATCACCGCGAACTTTTTCCATCCCAGAGTCTTAGAGTCAATAGGTACATGCACGATAACATCTCCACGCGTGTGGGTTGGAAGATGAGCTATGGAAACCTTCAAAATTGCCCTACTGACCACGGCCAACTTTTTCCATCCCAGAGTCTTAGAGTCAATAGGTACATGCACGATAACATCTCCACGCGTGTGGGTTGGAAGATGAGCTATGGAAACCTTCAAAATTGCCCTACTAATCACCGCCAACTTTTTCCATCCCAGAGTCTTAGAGTCAATAGGTACATGCACGATAACATCTCCACGCGTGTGGGTTGGAAGATGAGCTATGGAAACCTTCAAAATTGCCCTACTAATCACCGCCAACTTTTTCCATCCCAGAGTCTTAGAGTCAATAGGTACATGCACGATAACATCTCCACGCGTGTGGGTTGGAAGATGAGCTATGGAAGATGAGCTATGGAAGATGAGCTATGAGCTATGGTGCCCTACTAATCACCGCCAACTTTTTCTATCCCAGAGTCTTAGAGTCAGTGGGTACATGCACGATAACATCTCCACCCGTGTGGGTTGGAAGACGAGCTATGGAAAATGAGCTATGGAAGATGAGCTATGAGCTATGGTGCCCTACTAATCACCGCCAACTTTTTCCATCCCAGAGTCTTAGAGTCAATGGGTACATGCACGATAACATCTCCACGCGTGTGGGTTGGAAAATGAGCTATGGAAGATGAGCTATAAGCTATGGTGCCCTACTAATCACCGCCAACTATTTCCATCCCAGAGTCTCAGAGTCAATGGGTACATGCACGATAACATCTCCACGCGTGTGGGTTGGAAGATGAGCTATGGAAACCTTCAAAATTGCCCTACTAATCACCGCCAACTTTTTCCATCCCAGAGTCTCAGAGTCAATGGGTACATGCACGATAACATCTCCACGCGTGTGGGTTGGAAGATGAGCTATGGAAGATGAGCTATGAGCTATGGTGCCCTACTAATCACCGCCAACTTTTTCCATCCCAGAGTCTTAGAGTCAATGGGTACATGCACGATAACATCTCCACGCGTGTGGGTTGGAAGATGAGCTATGGAAACCTTCAAAATTGCCCTACTAATCACCGCCAACTTTTTCCATCCCAGAGTCTCAGAGTCAGTGGCTACATGCACGATAACATCTCCACGCGTGTGGGTTGGAAGATGAGCTATGGAAGATGAGCTATGAGCAATGGTGCCCTACTAATTACCGCCAACTTTTTCCATCCCAGAGTCTTAGAGTCAGTGGGTACATGCACGATAACATCTCCACGCGTGTGGGTTGGAAGATGAGCTATGGAAGATGAGCTATGAGCTATGGTGCCCTACTAATCACCGCCAACTTTTTCCATCCCAGAGTCTTAGAGTCAATGGGTACATGCACGATAACATCTCCACGCGTGTGGGTTGGAAGATGAGCTATGGAAACCTTCAAAATTGCCCTACTGACCACGGCCAACTTTTTCCATCCCAGAGTCTTAGAGTCAATAGGTACATGCACGATAACATCTCCACGCGTGTGGGTTGGAAGATGAGCTATGGAAACCTTCAAAATTGCCCTACTAATCACCGCCAACTTTTTCCATCCCAGAGTCTTAGAGTCAATAGGTACATGCACGATAACATCTCCACGCGTGTGGGTTGGAAGATGAGCTATGGAAACCTTCAAAATTGCCCTACTAATCACCGCCAACTTTTTCCATCCCAGAGTCTTAGAGTCAATAGGTACATGCACGATAACATCTCCACGCGTGTGGGTTGGAAGATGAGCTATGGAAACCTTCAAAATTGCCCTACTGACCACGGCCAACTTTTTCCATCCCAGAGTCTTAGAGTCAATAGGTACATGCACGATAACATCTCCACGCGTGTGGGTTGGAAGATGAGCTATGGAAACCTTCAAAATTGCCCTACTAATCACCGCCAACTTTTTCCATCCCAGAGTCTTAGAGTCAATAGGTACATGCACGATAACATCTCCACGCGTGTGGGTTGGAAGATGAGCTATGGAAACCTTCAAAATTGCCCTACTAATCACCGCCAACTTTTTCCATCCCAGAGTCTTAGAGTCAATAGGTACATGCACGATAACATCTCCACGCGTGTGGGTTGGAAGATGAGCTATGGAAACCTTCAAAATTGCCCTACTGACCACGGCCAACTTTTTCCATCCCAGATTCTTAGAGTCAATGGGTACATGCACGATAACATCTCCACGCGTGTGGGTTGGAAGATGAGCTATGGAAGATGAGCTATGAGCTATGGTGCCCTACTAATCACCGCCAACTTTTTCCATCCCAGAGTCTTAGAGTCAGTGGCTACATGCACGATAACATCTCCACGCGTGTGGGTTGGAAGATGAGCTATGGAAACCTTCAAAATTGCCCTACTAATCACCGCCAACTTTTTCCATCCCAGAGTCTTAGAGTCAATGGGTACATGCACGATAACATCTCCACGCGTGTGGGTTGGAAGATGAGCTATGGAAACCTTCAAAATTGCCCTACTAATCACCGCCAACTTTTTCCATCCCAGAGTCTTAGAGTCAGTGGGTACATGCACGATAACATCTCCACCCGTGTGGGTTGGAAGATGAGCTATGGAAACCTTCAAAATTGCCCTACTGACCACGGCCAACTTTTTCCATCCGAGAGTCTTAGAGTCAATAGGTACATGCACGATAACATCTCCACGCGTGTGGGTTGGAAGATGAGCTATGGAAGATGAGCTATGAGCTATGGTGCCCTACTAATCACCGCCAACTTTTTCCATCCCAGAGTCTTAGAGTCAGTGGGTACATGCACGATAACATCTCCACGCGTGTGGGTTGGAAGATGAGCTATGGAAAATGAGCTATGGAAGATGAGCTATGAGCTATGGTGCCCTACTAATCACCGCCAACTTTTTCCATCCCAGAGTCTTAGAGTCAATGGGTACATGCACGATAACATCTCCACGCGTGTGGGTTGCAAGATGAGCTATGGAAACCTTCAAAATTGCCCTACTAATCACCGCGAACTTTTTCCATCCCAGAGTCTTAGAGTCAATGGGTACATGCACGATAACATTTCCACGCGTGTGGGTTGGAAGATGAGCTATGGAAACCTTCAAAATTGCCCTACTAATCACCGCCAACTTTTTCCATCCCAGAGTCTCAGAGTCAATGGGTACATGGACGATAACATCTCCACGCGTGTGGGTTGGAAGATGAGCTATGGAAACCTTCAAAATTGCCCTACTGACCACGGCCAACTTTTTCCATCCCAGATTCTTAGAGTCAATAGGTACATGCACGATAACATCTCCACGCGTGTGGGTTGGAAGATGAGCTATGGAAGATGAGCTATGAGCTATGGTGCCCTACTAATCACCGCCAACTTTTTCCATCCCAGAGTCTTAGAGTCAGTGGCTACATGCACGATAACATCTCCACGCGTGTGGGTTGGAAGATGAGCTATGGAAACCTTCAAAATTGCCCTACTAATCACCGCCAACTTTTTCCATCCCAGAGTCTTAGAGTCAATGGGTACATGCACGATAACATCTCCACGCGTGTGGGTTGAAAGATGAGCTATGGAAACCTTCAAAATTGCCCTACTACTCAACGCCAACTTTTTCCATCCCAGAGTCTCAGAGTCAATGGGTACATGCACGATAACATCACCGCCCGTGTGGATTGGAAGATGAGCTATGGAAGCGTTCAAAATTGCCCTACTGACCACCGCCAACTTTTTCCATCCCAGAGTCTCAGAGTCAATGGGTACATGCACGATAACATCTCCACGCGTGTGGGTTGGAAGATGAGCTATGGAAGATGAGCTATGAGCTATGGTGCCCTACTAATCACCGCCAACTTTTTCCATCCCAGAGTCTCAGAATCAATGGGTACATGCACGATAACATCTCCACGCGTGTGGGTTGGAAGATGAGCTATGGAAGATGAGCTATGAGCTATGGTGCCCTACTACTCAACGCCAACTTTTTCCATCCCAGAGTCTCAGAGTCAATTCGTACATGCACGATAACATCTCCACGCGTGTGGGTTGGAAGATGAGCTATGGAAGATGAGCTATGAGCTATGGTGCCCTACTAATCACCGCCAACTTTTTCCATCCCCGAGTCTCAGAGTCAATGGGTACATGCACGATAACATCACCACCCGTGTGGGTTGGAAGATGAGCTATGGAAACCTTCAAAATTGCCCTGCTGACCACCGCCACTTTTTCCATCCCAGAGTCTTAGAGTCAATGGGTACATGCACGATAATATCTCCACGCGTGTGGGTTGGAAGATGAGCTATGGAAACCTTCAAAATTGCCCTACTGACCACGGCCAACTTTTTCCATCCCAGATTCTTAGAGTCAATAGGTACATGCACGATAACATCTCCACGCGTGTGGGTTGGAAGAAGAGCTATGGAAACCTTCAAAATTGCCCTACTGACCACGGCCAACTTTTTCCATCCCAGAGTCTTAGAGTCAATAGGTACATGCACGATAACATCTCCACGCGTGTGGGTTGGAAGATGAGCTATGGAAACCTTCAAAATTGCCCTACTAATCACCGCCAACTTTTTCCATCCCAGAGTCTCAGAGTCAATGGGTACATGGACGATAACATCTCCACGCGTGTGGGTTGGAAGATGAGCTATGGAAACCTTCAAAATTGCCCTACTGACCACGGCCAACTTTTTCCATCCCAGATTCTTAGAGTCAATAGGTACATGCACGATAACATCTCCACGCGTGTGGGTTGGAAGATGAGCTATGGAAGATGAGCTATGAGCTATGGTGCCCTACTAATCACCGCCAACTTTTTCCATCCCAGAGTCTTAGAGTCAGTGGCTACATGCACGATAACATCTCCACGCGTGTGGGTTGGAAGATGAGCTATGGAAACCTTCAAAATTGCCCTACTAATCACCGCCAACTTTTTCCATCCCAGAGTCTTAGAGTCAATGGGTACATGCACGATAACATCTCCACGCGTGTGGGTTGGAAGATGAGCTATGGAAACCTTCAAAATTGCCCTACTACTCAACGCCAACTTTTTCCATCCCAGAGTCTCAGAGTCAATGGGTACATGCACGATAACATCACCGCCCGTGTGGATTGGAAGATGAGCTATGGAAGCGTTCAAAATTGCCCTACTGACCACCGCCAACTTTTTCCATCCCAGAGTCTCAGAGTCAATGGGTACATGCACGATAACATCTCCACGCGTGTGGGTTGGAAGATGAGCTATGGAAGATGAGCTATGAGCTATGGTGCCCTACTAACCACCGCCAACTTTTTCCATCCCAGAGTCTCAGAATCAATGGGTACATGCACGATAACATCTCCACGCGTGTGGGTTGGAAGATGAGCTATGGAAGATGAGCTATGAGCTATGGTGCCCTACTACTCAACGCCAACTTTTTCCATCCCAGAGTCTCAGAGTCAATGGGTACATGCACGATAACATCTCCACGCGTGTGGGTTGGAAGATGAGCTATGGAAACCTTCAAAATTGCCCTACTAATCACCGCGAACTTTTTCCATCCCAGAGTCTTAGAGTCAATGGGTACATGCACGATAACATTTCCACGCGTGTGGGTTGGAAGATGAGCTATGGAAACCTTCAAAATTGCCCTACTAATCACCGCCAACTTTTTCCATCCCAGAGTCTCAGAGTCAATGGGTACATGGACGATAACATCTCCACGCGTGTGGGTTGGAAGATGAGCTATGGAAACCTTCAAAATTGCCCTACTGACCACGGCCAACTTTTTCCATCCCAGATTCTTAGAGTCAATAGGTACATGCACGATAACATCTCCACGCGTGTGGGTTGGAAGATGAGCTATGGAAGATGAGCTATGAGCTATGGTGCCCTACTAATCACCGCCAACTTTTTCCATCCCAGAGTCTTAGAGTCAGTGGCTACATGCACGATAACATCTCCACGCGTGTGGGTTGGAAGATGAGCTATGGAAACCTTCAAAAGTGCCCTACTAATCACCGCCAACTTTTTCCATCCCAGAGTCTTAGAGTCAATGGGTACATGCACGATAACATCTCCACGCGTGTGGGTTGGAAGATGAGCTATGGAAACCTTCAAAATTGCCCTACTACTCAACGCCAACTTTTTCCATCCCAGAGTCTCAGAGTCAATGGGTACATGCACGATAACATCACCGCCCGTGTGGATTGGAAGATGAGCTATGGAAGCGTTCAAAATTGCCCTACTGACCACCGCCAACTTTTTCCATCCCAGAGTCTCAGAGTCAATGGGTACATGCACGATAACATCTCCACGCGTGTGGGTTGGAAGATGAGCTATGGAAGATGAGCTATGAGCTATGGTGCCCTACTAATCACCGCCAACTTTTTCCATCCCAGAGTCTCAGAATCAATGGGTACATGCACGATAACATCTCCACGCGTGTGGGTTGGAAGATGAGCTATGGAAGATGAGCTATGAGCTATGGTGCCCTACTACTCAACGCCAACTTTTTCCATCCCAGAGTCTCAGAGTCAATGGGTACATGCACGATAACATCTCCACGCGTGTGGGTTGGAAGATGAGCTATGGAAGATGAGCTATGAGCTATGGTGCCCTACTAATCACCGCCAACTTTTTCCATCCCCGAGTCTCAGAGTCAATGGGTACATGCACGATAACATCACCACCCGTGTGGGTTGGAAGATGAGCTATGGAAACCTTCAAAATTGCCCTGCTGACCACCGCCACTTTTTCCATCCCAGAGTCTTAGAGTCAATGGGTACATGCACGATAATATCTCCACGCGTGTGGGTTGGAAGATGAGCTATGGAAACCTTCAAAATTGCCCTACTGACCACGGCCAACTTTTTCCATCCCAGATTCTTAGAGTCAATAGGTACATGCACGATAACATCTCCACGCGTGTGGGTTGGAAGAAGAGCTATGGAAACCTTCAAAATTGCCCTACTGACCACGGCCAACTTTTTCCATCCCAGAGTCTTAGAGTCAATGGGTACATGCACGATAACATCTCCACGCGTGTGGGTTGGAAGATGAGCTATGGAAACCTTCAAAATTGCCCTACTAATCACCGCGAACTTTTTCCATCCCAGAGTCTTAGAGTCAATGGGTACATGCACGATAACATTTCCACGCGTGTGGGTTGGAAGATGAGCTATGGAAACCTTCAAAATTGCCCTACTAATCACCGCCAACTTTTTCCATCCCAGAGTCTCAGAGTCAATGGGTACATGGACGATAACATCTCCACGCGTGTGGGTTGGAAGATGAGCTATGGAAACCTTCAAAATTGCCCTACTGACCACGGCCAACTTTTTCCATCCCAGATTCTTAGAGTCAATAGGTACATGCACGATAACATCTCCACGCGTGTGGGTTGGAAGATGAGCTATGGAAGATGAGCTATGAGCTATGGTGCCCTACTAATCACCGCCAACTTTTTCCATCCCAGAGTCTTAGAGTCAGTGGCTACATGCACGATAACATCTCCACGCGTGTGGGTTGGAAGATGAGCTATGGAAACCTTCAAAATTGCCCTACTAATCACCGCCAACTTTTTCCATCCCAGAGTCTTAGAGTCAATGGGTACATGCACGATAACATCTCCACGCGTGTGGGTTGAAAGATGAGCTATGGAAACCTTCAAAATTGCCCTACTACTCAACGCCAACTTTTTCCATCCCAGAGTCTCAGAGTCAATGGGTACATGCACGATAACATCACCGCCCGTGTGGATTGGAAGATGAGCTATGGAAGCGTTCAAAATTGCCCTACTGACCACCGCCAACTTTTTCCATCCCAGAGTCTCAGAGTCAATGGGTACATGCACGATAACATCTCCACGCGTGTGGGTTGGAAGATGAGCTATGAAAGATGAGCTATGAGCTATGGTGCCCTACTAATCACCGCCAACTTTTTCCATCCCAGAGTCTCAGAATCAATGGGTACATGCACGATAACATCTCCACGCGTGTGGGTTGGAAGATGAGCTATGGAAGATGAGCTATGAGCTATGGTACCCTACTACTCAACGCCAACTTTTTCCATCCCAGAGTCTCAGAGTCAATGGGTACATGCACGATAACATCTCCACGCGTGTGGGTTGGAAGATGAGCTATGGAAGATGAGCTATGAGCTATGGTGCCCTACTAATCACCGCCAACTTTTTCCATCCCCGAGTCTCAGAGTCAATGGGTACATGCACGATAACATCACCACCCGTGTGGGTTGGAAGATGAGCTATGGAAACCTTCAAAATTGCCCTGCTGACCACCGCCACTTTTTCCATCCCAGAGTCTTAGAGTCAATGGGTACATGCACGATAATATCTCCACGCGTGTGGGTTGGAAGATGAGCTATGGAAACCTTCAAAATTGCCCTACTGACCACGGCCAACTTTTTCCATCCCAGATTCTTAGAGTCAATAGGTACATGCACGATAACATCTCCACGCGTGTGGGTTGGAAGAAGAGCTATGGAAACCTTCAAAATTGCCCTACTGACCACGGCCAACTTTTTCCATCCTAGAGTCTTAGAGTCAATAGGTACATGCACGATAACATCTCCACGCGTGTGGGTTGGAAGATGAGCTATGGAAACCTTCAAAATTGCCCTACTAATCACCGCCAACTTTTTCCATCCCAGAGTCTCAGAGTCAATGGGTACATGCACGATAACATCTCCACGCGTGTGGGTTGGAAGATGAGCTATGGAAACCTTCAAAATTGCCCTACTGACCACGGCCAACTTTTTCCATCCCAGATTCTTAGAGTCAATGGGTACATGCACGATAACATCTCCACGCGTGTGGGTTGGAAGATGAGCTATGGAAGATGAGCTATGAGCTATGGTGCCCTACTAATCACCGTCAACTTTTTCCATCCCAGAGTCTTAGAGTCAGTGGCTACATGCACGATAACATCTCCACGCGTGTGGGTTGGAAGATGAGCTATGGAAGATGAGCTATGAGCTATGGTGCCCTACTAATCACCGCCAACTTTTTCCATCCCAGAGTCTTAGAGTCAATGGGTACATGCACGATAACATCTCCACGCGTGTGGGTTGGAAGATGAGCTATGAGCTATGGTGCCCTACTAATCACCGCCAACTTTTTCCATCCCAGAGTCTTAGAGTCAGTGGCTACATGCACGATAACATCTCCACGCGTGTGGTTTGGAAGATGAGCTATGGAAACCTTCAAAATTGCCCTACTAATCACCGCCAACTTTTTCCATCCCAGAGTCTCAGAGTCAATGGGTACATGCACGATAACATCTCCACGCGTGTGGGTTGGAAGATGAGCTATGGAAGATGAGCTATGAGCTATGGTGCCCTACTAATCACCGCCAACTTTTTCCATCCCAGAGTCTCAGAGTCAATGGGTACATGCACGATAACATCTCCACGCGTGTGGGTTGGAAGATGAGCTATGGAAGATGAGCTATGAGCTATGGTGCCCTACTAATCACCGCCAACTTTTTCCATCCCAGAGTCTTAGAGTCAGTGGGTACATGCACGATAACATCTCCACGCGTGTGGGTTGGAAGATGAGCTATGGAAACCTTCAAAATTGCCCTACTAATCACCGCCAACTTTTTCCATCCCAGAGTCTCAGAGTCAATGGGTACATGCACGAAAACATCTCCACGCGTGTGGGTTGGAAAATGAGCTATGGAAGATGAGCTATGAGCTATGGTGCCCTACTAATCACCGCCAACTTTTTCCATCCCAGAGTCTCAGAGTCAATGGGTACATGCACGATAACATCTCCACGCGTGTGGGTTGGAAAATGAGCTATGGAAGATGAGCTTTGAGCTATGGTGCCCTACTAATCACCGCCAACTTTTGCCATCCCAGAGTCTCAGAGTCAATGGGTACATGCACGATAACATCTCCACGCGTGTGGGTTGGAAGATGAGCTATAGAGTCTTAGAGTCAATAGGTACATGCACGATAACATCTCCACGCGTGTGGGTTGGAAGATGAGCTATGGAAACCTTCAAAATTGCCCTACTAATCACCGCCAACTTTTTCCATCCCAGAGTCTTAGAGTCAATAGGTACATGCACGATAACATCTCCACGCGTGTGGGTTGGAAGATGAGCTATGGAAACCTTCAAAATTGCCCTACTGACCACGGCCAACTTTTTCCATCCCAGATTCTTAGAGTCAATGGGTACATGCACGATAACATCTCCACGCGTGTGGGTTGGAAGATGAGCTATGGAAGATGAGCTATGAGCTATGGTGCCCTACTAATCACCGTCAACTTTTTCCATCCCAGAGTCTTAGAGTCAGTGGCTACATGCACGATAACATCTCCACGCGTGTGGGTTGGAAGATGAGCTATGGAAGATGAGCTATGAGCTATGGTGCCCTACTAATCACCGCCAACTTTTTCCATCCCAGAGTCTTAGAGTCAATGGGTACATGCACGATAACATCTCCACGCGTGTGGGTTGGAAGATGAGCTATGAGCTATGGTGCCCTACTAATCACCGCCAACTTTTTCCATCCCAGAGTCTTAGAGTCAGTGGCTACATGCACGATAACATCTCCACGCGTCAGTAGGGCAATTTTGAAGGTTTCCATAGCTCATCTTCCAACCCACACGCGTGGAGATGTTATCGTGCATGTACCCATTGACTCTAAGACTCTGGGATGGAAAAAGTTGGCGGTGATTAGTAAGGCAATTTTGAAGGTTTCCATAGCTCATCTTCCAACCCACACGCGTGGAGATTTTATCGTGCATGTACCCATTGACTCTGAGACTCTGGGATGGAAAAAGTTGGCGGTGGTCAGTAGGGCAATTTTGAACGCTTCCATAGCTCATCTTCCAATCCACACGGGCGGTGATGTTATCGTGCATGTACCCATTGACTCTGAGACTCTGGGATGGAAAAAGTTGGCGGTGATTAGTAGGGCACCATAGCTCATAGCTCATCTTCCATAGCTCATCTTCCAACCCACACGCGTGGAGATGTTATCGTGCATGTACCCACTGACTCTAAGACTCTGGGATGGAAAAAGTTGGCGGTGATTAGTAGGGCACTATAGCTCATAGCTCATCTTCCATAGCTCATCTTCCAACCCACACGCGTGGAGATGTTATCGTGCATGTACCCATTGACTCTAAGACTCTGGGATGGAAAAAGTTGGCGTTGAGTAGTAGGGCACCATAGCTCATAGCTCATCTTCCATAGCTCATTTTCCAACCCACACGCGTGGAGATGTTATCGTGCATGTACCCACTGACTCTAAGACTCTGGGATGGAAAAAGTTGGCGGTGATTAGTAGGGCACCATAGCTCATAGCTCATCTTCCATAGCTCATCTTCCAACCCACACGGGTGGAGATGTTATCGTGCATGTACCTATTGACTCTAAGACTCTGGGATGGAAAAAGTTGGCCGTGGTCAGTAGGGCAATTTTGAAGGTTTCCATAGCTCATCTTCCAACCCACACGCGTGGAGATGTTATCGTGCATGTACCCATTGACTCTAAGACTCTGGGATGGAAAAAGTTGGCGGTGATTAGTAGGGCACCATAGCTCATAGCTCATCTTCCATAGCTCATTTTCCAACCCACACGCGTGGAGATGTTATCGTGCATGTACTCATTGACTCTAAGACTCTGGGATGGAAAAAGTTGGCGGTGATTAGTAGGGCAATTTTGATGGTTTCCATAGCTCATCTTCCAACCCACACGCGTGGAGATGTTATCGTGCATGTACCCATTGACTCTAAGACTCTGGGATGGAAAAAGTTGGCGGTGATTAGTAGGGTACCATAGCTCATAGCTCATCTTCCATAGCTCATCTTCCAACCCACACGCGTGGAGATGTTATCGTGCATGTACCCACTGACTCTAAGACTCTGGGATGGAAAAAGTTGGCGGTGGTCAGCAGGGCAATTTTTAAGGTTTCCATAGCTCATCTTCCAACCCACACGCGTGGAGATGTTATCGTGCATGTACCCACTGACTCTAAGACTCTGGGATGGAAAAAGTTGGCGGTGGTCAGCAGGGCAATTTTTAAGGTTTCCATAGCTCATCTTCCAACCCACACGGGTGGTGATGTTATCGTGCATGTACCCATTGACTCTGAGACTCTGGGATGGAAAAAGTTGGCGGTGATTAGTAGGGCACCATAGCTCATAGCTCATCTTCCATAGCTCATTTTCCAACCCACACGCGTGGAGATGTTATCGTGCATGTACCCATTGACTCTAAGACTCTGGGATGGAAAAAGTTGGCGGTGATTAGTAGGGCAATTTTGAAGGTTTCCATAGCTCATCTTCCAACCCACACGCGTGGAGATGTTATCGTGCATGTACCCATTGACTCTGAGACTCTGGGATGGAAAAAGTTGGCGGTGATTAGTAGGGCAATTTTAAAGGTTTCCATAGCTCATCTTCCAACCCACACGCGTGGAGATGTTATCGTGCATGTACCCATTGACTCTAAGACTCTGGGATGGAAAAAGTTGGCGGTGATTAGTAGGGCACCATAGTTCATAGCTCATCTTCCATAGCTCATCTTCCAACCCACACGCGTGGAGATGTTATCGTGCATGTACCCATTGACTCTGAGACTCTGGGATGGCAAAAGTTGGCGGTGATTAGTAGGGCACCATAGCTCAAAGCTCATCTTCCATAGCTCATTTTCCAACCCACACGCGTGGAGATGTTATCGTGCATGTACCCATTGACTCTGAGACTCTGGGATGGAAAAAGTTGGCGGTGATTAGTAGGGCACCATAGCTCATAGCTCATCTTCCATAGCTCATTTTCCAACCCACACGCGTGGAGATGTTTTCGTGCATGTACCCATTGACTCTGAGACTCTGGGATGGAAAAAGTTGGCGGTGATTAGTAGGGCAATTTTGAAGGTTTCCATAGCTCATCTTCCAACCCACACGCGTGGAGATGTTATCGTGCATGTACCCACTGACTCTAAGACTCTGGGATGGAAAAAGTTGGCGGTGATTAGTAGGGCACCATAGCTCATAGCTCATCTTCCATAGCTCATCTTCCAACCCACACGCGTGGAGATGTTATCGTGCATGTACCCATTGACTCTGAGACTCTGGGATGGAAAAAGTTGGCGGTGATTAGTAGGGCACCATAGCTCATAGCTCATCTTCCATAGCTCATCTTCCAACCCACACGCGTGGAGATGTTATCGTGCATGTACCCATTGACTCTGAGACTCTGGGATGGAAAAAGTTGGCGGTGATTAGTAGGGCAATTTTGAAGGTTTCCATAGCTCATCTTCCAAACCACACGCGTGGAGATGTTATCGTGCATGTACCCATTGACTCTAAGACTCTGGGATGGAAAAAGTTGGCGGTGATTAGTAGGGCACCATAGCTCATAGCTCATCTTCCATAGCTCATCTTCCAACCCACACGCGTGGAGATGTTATCGTGCATGTACCCATTGACTCTGAAACTCTGGGATGGAAAAAGTTGGCGGTGATTAGTAGGGCACCATAGCTCATAGCTCATCTTCCATAGCTCATCTTCCAACCCACACGCGTGGAGATGTTATCGTGCATGTACCCATTGACTCTGAGACTCTGGGATGGAAAAAGTTGGCGGTGATTAGTAGGGCACCATAGCTCATAGCTCATCTTCCATAGCTCATCTTCCAACCCACACGCGTGGAGATGTTATCGTGCATGTACCCACTGACTCTAAGACTCTGGGATGGAAAAAGTTGGCGGTGATTAGTAGGGCACCATAGCTCATAGCTCATCTTCCATAGCTCATCTTCCAACCCACACGCGTGGAGATGTTATCGTGCATGTAGCCACTGACTCTAAGACTCTGGGATGGAAAAAGTTGGCGGTGATTAGTAGGGCACCATAGCTCATAGCTCATCTTCCATAGCTCATTTTCCAACCCACACGCGTGGAGATGTTATCGTGCATGTACCCATTGACTCTAAGACTCTGGGATGGAAAAAGTTGGCGGTGATTAGTAGGGCAATTTTGAAGGTTTCCATAGCTCATCTTCCAACCCACACGCGTGGAGATGTTATCGTGCATGTACCCACTGACTCTAAGACTCTGGGATGGAAAAAGTTGGCGGTGATTAGTAGGGCACCATAGCTCATAGCTCATCTTCCATAGCTCATCTTCCAACCCACACGCGTGGAGATGTTATCGTGCATGTAGCCACTGACTCTGAGACTCTGGGATGGAAAAAGTTGGCGGTGATTAGTAGGGCAATTTTGAAGGTTTCCATAGCTCATCTTCCAACCCACACGCGTGGAGATGTTATCGTGCATGTACCCATTGACTCTGAGACTCTGGGATGGAAAAAGTTGGCGGTGATTAGTAGGGCAATTTTGAAGGTTTCCATAGCTCATCTTCCAACCCACACGCGTGGAGATGTTATCGTGCATGTACCCATTGACTCTAAGACTCTGGGATGGAAAAAGTTGGCGGTGATTAGTAGGGCACCATAGCTCATAGCTCATCTTCCATAGCTCATCTTCCAACCCACACGCGTGGAGATGTTATCGTGCATGTAGCCACTGACTCTGAGACTCTGGGATGGAAAAAGTTGGCGGTGATTAGTAGGGCAATTTTGAAGGTTTCCATAGCTCATCTTCCAACCCACACGCGTGGAGATGTTATCGTGCATGTACCCATTGACTCTGAGACTCTGGGATGGAAAAAGTTGGCGGTGATTAGTAGGGCAATTTTGAAGGTTTCCATAGCTCATCTTCCAACCCACACGCGTGGAGATGTTATCGTGCATGTACCCATTGATTCTAAGACTCTGGGATGGAAAAAGTTGGCGGTGATTAGTAGGGCACCATAGCTCATAGCTCATCTTCCAACCCACACGCGTGGAGATGTTATCGTGCATGTACCCATTGACTCTGAGACTCTGGGATGGAAAAAGTTGGCGGTGATTAGTAGGGCAATTTTGAAGGTTTCCATAGCTCATCTTCCAACCCACACGCGTGGAGATGTTATCGTGCATGTACCCATTGACTCTGAGACTCTGGGATGGAAAAAGTTGGCGGTGATTAGTAGGGCACCATAGCTCATAGCTCATCTTCCATAGCTCATCTTCCAACCCACACGCGTGGAGATGTTATCGTGCATGTACCCACTGACTCTAAGACTCTGGGATGGAAAAAGTTGGCGGTGATTAGTAGGGCAATTTTGAAGGTTTCCATAGCTCATCTTCCAACCCACACGGGTGGTGATGTTATCGTGCATGTACCCATTGACTCTGAGACTCTGGGAGAGAAAAAGTTGGCGGTGATTAGTAGGGCAATTTTGAAGGTTTCCATAGCTCATCTTCCAACCCACACGCGTGGAGATGTTATCGTGCATGTAGCCACTGACTCTAAGACTCTGGGATGGAAAAAGTTGGCGGTGATTAGTAGGGCAATTTTGAAGGTTTCCATAGCTCATCTTCCAACCCACACGCGTGGAGATGTTATCGTGCATGTACCCATTGACTCTGAGACTCTGGGATGGAAAAAGTTGGCGGTGATTAGTAGGGCAATTTTGAACGCTTCCATAGCTCATCTTCCAACCCACACGCGTGGAGATGTTATCGTGCATGTACCCACTGACTCTAAGACTCTGGGATGGAAAAAGTTGGCGGTGATTAGTAGGGCAATTTTGAAGGTTTCCATAGCTCATCTTCCAACCCACACGCGTGGAGATGTTATCGTGCATGTACCCACTGACTCTAAGACTCTGGGATGGAAAAAGTTGGCGGTGATTAGTAGGGCACCATAGCTCATAGCTCATCTTCCATAGCTCATCTTCCAACCCACACGCGTGGAGATGTTATCGTGCATGTACCCATTGACTCTGAGACTCTGGGATGGAAAAAGTTGGCGGTGATTAGTAGGGCACCATAGCTCATAGCTCATCTTCCATAGCTCATCTTCCAACCCACACGCGTGGAGATGTTATCGTGCATGTACCCATTGACTCTGAGACTCTGGGATGGAAAAAGTTGGCGGTGATTAGTAGGGCAATTTTGAAGGTTTCCATAGCTCATCATCCAACCCACACGCGTGGAGATGTTATCGTGCATGTACCCATTGACTCTGAGACTCTGGGATGGAAAAAGTTGGCGGTGATTAGTAGGGCAATTTTGAAGGTTTCCATAGCTCATCTTCCAACCCACACGCGTGGAGATGTTATCGTGCATGTACCCATTGACTCTAAGACTCTGGGATGGAAAAAGTTGGCGGTGATTAGTAGGGCACCATAGCTCATAGCTCATCTTCCATAGCTCATCTTCCAACCCACACGCGTGGAGATGTTATCGTGCATGTACCCATTGACTCTGAGATTCTGGGATGGAAAAAGTTGGCGGTGATTAGTAGGGCAATTTTGAAGGTTTCCATAGCTCATCTTCCAACCCACACGCGTGAAGATGTTATCGTGCATGTACCCATTGACTCTGAGACTCTGGGATGGAAAAAGTTGGCGGTGATTAGTAGGGCACCATAGCTCATAGCTCATCTTCCATAGCTCATCTTCCAACCCACACGCGTGGAGATGTTATCGTGCATGTACCCACTGACTCTAAGACTCTGGGATGGAAAAAGTTGGCGGTGATTAGTAGGGCAATTTTGAAGGTTTCCATAGCTCATCTTCCAACCCACACGGGTGGTGATGTTATCGTGCATGTACCCATTGACTCTGAGACTCTGGGATGGAAAAAGTTGGCGGTGATTAGTAGGGCAATTTTGAAGGTTTCCATAGCTCATCTTCCAACCCACACGCGTGGAGATGTTATCGTGCATGTAGCCACTGACTCTAAGACTCTGGGATGGAAAAAGTTGGCGGTGATTAGTAGGGCACCATAGCTCATAGCTCATCTTCCATAGCTCATCTTCCAACCCCCACGCGTGGAGATGTTATCGTGCATGTACCCATTGACTCTGAGACTCTGGGATGGAAAAAGTTGGCGGTGATTAGTAGGGCACCATAGCTCATAGCTCATCTTCCATAGCTCATCTTCCAACCCACACGCGTGGAGATGTTATCGTGCATGTACCCACTGACTCTAAGACTCTGGGATGGAAAAAGTTGGCGGTGATTAGTAGGGCACCATAGCTCATAGCTCATCTTCCATAGCTCATCTTCCAACCCACACGCGTGGAGATGTTATCGTGCATGTACCCATTGACTCTGAGACTCTGGGATGGAAAAAGTTGGCGGTGATTAGTAGGGCAATTTTGAAGGTTTCCATAGCTCATCTTCCAACCCACACGCGTGGAGATGTTATCGTGCATGTACCCATTGACTCTAAGACTCTGGGATGGAAAAAGTTGGCGGTGATTAGTAGGGCACCATAGCTCATAGCTCATCTTCCATAGCTCATCTTCCATAGCTCATCTTCTATAGCTCATCTTCCAACCCACACGCGTGGAGATGTTATCGTGCATGTACCCATTGACTCTGAGACTCTGGGATGGAAAAAGTTGGCGGTGATTAGTAGGGCACCATAGCTCATAGCTCATCTTCCATAGCTCATCTTCCAACCCACACGCGTGGAGATATTATCGTGCATGTACCCATTGACTCTAAGACTCCGGGATGGAAAAAGTTGGCGGTGATTAGTAGGGCACCATAGCTCATAGCTCATCTTCCATAGCTCATCTTCCAACCCACACGCGTGGAGATGTTATCGTGCATGTACCCATTGACTCTGAGACTCTGGGATGGAAAAAGTTGGCGGTGATTAGTAGGGCACCATAGCTCATAGCTCATCTTCCAACCCACACGCGTGGAGATGTTATCGTGCATGTACCCATTGACTCTGAGACTCTGGGATGGAAAAAGTTGGCGGTGGTCAGTAGGGCAATTTTGAACGCTTCCATAGCTCATCTTCCAACCCACACGCGTGGAGATATTATCGTGCATGTACCCATTGACTTTAAGACTCCGGGATGGAAAAAGTTGGCGGTGATTAGTAGGGCACCATAGCTCATAGCTCATCTTCCATAGCTCATCTTCCAACCCACACGCGTGGAGATGTTACCGTGCATGTACCCATTGACTCTAAGACTCTGGGATGGAAAAAGTTGGCGGTGATTAGTAGGGCACCATAGCTCATAGCTCATCTTCCATAGCTCATCTTTCAACCCACACGCGTGGAGATGTTATCGTGCATGTACCCATTGACTCTGAGACTCTGGGATGAAAAAAGTTGGCGGTGATTAGTAGGGCACCATAGCTCATAGCTCATCTTCCATAGCTCATCTTCCATAGCTCATCTTCCAACCCACACGCGTGGAGATATTATCGTGCATGTACCCATTGACTCTAAGACTCTGGGATGGAAAAAGTTGGCGGTGATTAGTAGGGCAATTTTGAAGGTTTCCATAGCTCATCTTCCAACCCACACGGGTGGTGATGTTATCGTGCATGTACCCATTGACTCTAAGACTCCGGGATGGAAAAAGTTGGCGGTGATTAGTAGGGCACCATAGCTCATAGCTCATCTTCCATAGCTCATCTTCCAACCCACACGCGCGGAGATGTTATCGTGCATGTACCCATTGACTCTGAGACTCTGGGATGGAAAAAGTTGGCGGTGATTAGTAGGGCACCATAGCTCATAGCTCATCTCCCATAGCTCATCTTCCAACCCACACGCGTGGAGATGTTATCGTGCATGTACCCATTGACTCTGAGACTCTGGGATGGAAAAAGTTGGCGGTGATTAGTAGGGCACCATAGCTCATAGCTCATCTTCCATAGCTCATCTTCCATAGCTCATCTTCCATAGCTCATCTTCCAACCCACACGCGTGGAGATGTTATCGTGCATGTACCCATTGACTCTGAGACTCTGGGATGGAAAAAGTTGGCGGTGATTAGTAGGGCACCATAGCTCATAGCTCATCTTCCATAGCTCATCTTCCAACCCACACGCGTGGAGATGTTATCGTGCATGTACCCACTGACTCTAAGACTCTGGGATGGAAAAAGTTGGCGGTGATTAGTAGGGCAATTTTGAAGGTTTCCATAGCTCATCTTCCAACCCACACGCGTGGAGATGTTATCGTGCATGTACCCACTGACTCTAAAACTCTGTAATGGAAAAAGTTGGCGGTGATTAGTAGGGCACCATAGCTCATAGCTCATCTTCCATAGCTCATCTTCCATAGCTCATCTTCCATAGCTCATCTTCCAACCCACACGCGTGGAGATGTTATCGTGCATGTACCCATTGACTCTGAGACTCTGGGATGGAAAAAGTTGGCGGTGATTAGTAGGGCACCATAGCTCATAGCTCATCTTCCATAGCTCATCTTCCAACCCACACGCGTGGAGATATTATCGTGCATGTACCCATTGACTCTAAGACTCCGGGATGGAAAAAGTTGGCGGTGATTAGTAGGGCACCATAGCTCATAGCTCATCTTCCATAGCTCATCTTCCAACCCACACGCGTGGAGATGTTATCGTGCATGTACCCATTGACTCTGAGACTCTGGGATGGAAAAAGTTGGCGGTGATTAGTAGGGCACCATAGCTCATAGCTCATCTTCCATAGCTCATCTTCCAACCCACACGCGTGGAGATGTTATCGTGCATGTACCCATTGACTCTGAGACTCTGGGATGGAAAAAGTTGGCGGTGATTAGTAGGGCACCATAGCTCATAGCTCATCTTCCATAGCTCATCTTCCAACCCACACGCGTGGAGATGTTACCGTGCATGTACCCATTGACTTTAAGACTCCGGGATGGAAAAAGTTGGCGGTGATTAGTAGGGCACCATAGCTCATAGCTCATCTTCCATAGCTCATCTTCCAACCCACACGCGTGGAGATGTTACCGTGCATGTACCCATTGACTCTAAGACTCTGGGATGGAAAAAGTTGGCGGTGATTAGTAGGGCACCATAGCTCATAGCTCATCTTCCATAGCTCATCTTTCAACCCACACGCGTGGAGATGTTATCGTGCATGTACCCATTGACTCTGAGACTCTGGGATGAAAAAGGTTGGCGGTGATTAGTAGGGCACCATAGCTCATAGCTCATCTTCCATAGCTCATCTTCCATAGCTCATCTTCCAACCCACACGCGTGGAGATATTATCGTGCATG
>CAKAIZ010000458.1:0-12500 GCA_916610145.1 Eristalis arbustorum
CCGCATTTCCTGAACTACTATGAAAGTTTTTGATCTTTAACCCACTTTTTCCTGTGATTTTTACTAGTTTCTTGTTTTCATATAACTTTTTCTGCTCTTTTACCTACATTTTTCATGGAAAACCTGATTATTTTCTCAATATTTTTATATTATACTGCTATTTTAATATATATATATACTGCGCTGAAACCCGCATTTCCTGAACTACTATGAAAGTTTTTGATCTTTAACCAACTTTTTCCTGTGATTTTTACTAATTTCTTCTTTTCATATAACTTTTTCTGCTCTTTTACCTAAATTTTTCATGGAAAATCTGATTATTTTCTTAATATTTTTATATTATATATATATATATATATATACTGCGCTGAAACCCGCATTTCCTGAACTACTATGAAAGTTTTTGATCTTTAACCAACTTTTTCCTGTGATTTTTACTAGTTTCTTCTTTTCATATAACTTTTTCTGCTCTTTTACCTAAATTTTTCATGGAAAATCTGATTATTTTCTCAATATTTTTATATTATATATATATATATATACTGCGCTGAAACCCGCATTTCCTGAACTACCATGAAAGTTTTTGATCTTTAACCCACTTTTTCCTGTGATTTTTACTAGTTTCTTCTTTTCATATAACTTTTTCTGCTCTTTTACCTACTTTTTTCATGGAAAATCTGATTATTTTCTCAATATTTTTATATTATACTGCTATTTTAATATATATATACTGCGCTGAAACCCGCATTTCCTGAACTACTATAAAAGTTTTTGATCTTTAACCAACTTTTTCCTGTGATTTTTACTAGTTTCTTCTTTTCATATAACTTTTTCTGCTCTTTTACCTACATTTTTCATGGAAAATCTGATTATTTTCTCAATATTTTTAAATTATATATATATATATATACTGCGCTGAAACCCGCATTTCCTGAACTACTATGAAAGTTTTTGATCTTTAACCAACTTTTTCCTGTGATTTTTACGAGTTTCTTCTTTTCATATAACTTTTTCTGCTCTTTTACCTACATTTTTCATGGAAAATCGGATTATTTTCTCAATATTTTTATATTATATATATATATATATATATATATATATATATATATACTGCGCTGAAACCCGCATTTCCTGAACTACTATGAAAGTTTTTGATCTTTAACCAACTTTTTCCTGTGATTTTTACTAGTTTCTTCTTTTCATATAACTTTTTCTGCTCTTTTACCTACATTTTTCATGAAAAAATCTGATTATTTTCTTAATATTTTTATATTATACTGCTATTTTTATATATATACTGCGCTGAAACCCGCATTTCCTGAACTACTATGAAAGTTTTTGATCTTTAACCAACTTTTTCCCGTGATTTTTACTAGTTTCTTCTTTTCATAAAACTTTTTCTGCTCTTTTACATACATTTTTCATGGAAAATCTGATTATTTTCTCAATATTTTTATATTATATATATATATATATATATATATATACTGCGCTGAAACCAGCGTTTCCTGAACTACTATGAAAGTTTTTGATCTTTAACCGACTTTTTCCTGTGATTTTTACTAGTTTCTTCTTTTCATATAACTTTTTCTGCTCTTTTACCTACATTTTTCATGGAAAATCTAATTATTTTCTCAATATTTTTATATTATATATATATATATATACTGCGCTGAAACCCGCATTTCCTGAACTACTATGAAAGTTTTTGATCTTTAACCGACTTTTTCCTGTGATTTTTACTAGTTTCTTCTTTTCATATAACTTTTTCTGCTCTTTTACCTGCTTTTTTCATGGAAAATCTGATTATTTTCTCAATACTTTTATATTATACTGCTATTTTTATATATATACTGCGCTGAAACCCGCATTTCCTGAACTACTATGAAAGTTTTTGATCTTTAACCAACTTTTCTTGGTTTTCTTCTTTTCATATAACTTTTTCTGCTCTTTTACCTACATTTTTCATGAAAAATCTGATTATTTTCTCAATATTTTTATATTATACTGCTATTTTTATATATATACTGCGCTGAAACACGCATTTCCTGAACTACTATGAAAGTTTTTGATCTTTAACTGACTTTTTCCTGTGATTTTTACTAGTTCTTCGTTTCATATAACTTTTTCTGCTCTTTTACCTACTTTTTTCATTGAAAATCTGATTATTTTCTCAATATTTTTATATTATATATATATATATACTGCGCTAAACCCGCATTTCCTGAACTACTATGAAAGTTTATGATCTTTAACCAACTATTTCCTGTGATTTTGACTAGTTTCTTCTTTTCATATAACTTTTTTTCTGCTCTTTTACCTACTTTTTTCATGGAAAATCTGATTATTTTCTCAATATTTTTATATTATACTGCTATTTTTATATATATACTGCGCTGAAACCCGCATTTCCTGAACTACTATGAAAGTTTTTGATCTTTAACCAACTTTTTCCTGTGATTTTTACTAGTTTCTTCTTTTCATATAACTTTTTCTGCTCTTTTACCTACATTTTTCATGGAAAATCTGATTATTTTCTCAATATTTTTATATTATATATATATATATACATACTGCGCTGAAACCCGCATTTCCTGAACTACTATGAAAGTTTTTGATCTTTAACCGACTTTTTCCTGTGATTTTTACTAGTTTCTTCTTTTCACATAACTTTTTCTGCTCTTTTACCTACTTTTTTCATGGAAAATCTGATAATTTTCTCAATATTTTTATATTATACTGCTATTTTTATATATATACTGCGCTGAAACCCGCATTTCCATTCCATTTCCTACTATAAAAGTTTTTGATCTTTAACCAACTTTTTCCTGTGATTTTTACTAGTTTCTTCTTTTCATATAACTTTTTCTGCTCTTTTACCTACATTTTTCATGGAAAATCTGATTATTTTCTCAATATTTTTATATTATACTGCTATTTTTATATATATATACTGCGCTGAAACCCGCATTTCCTGAACTACTATGAAAGTTTTTGATCTTTAACCAACTTTTTCCTGTGATTTTGACTAGTTTCTTCTTTTCATATAACTTTTTCTGCTCTTTTACCTACTTTTTTCATGGAAAATCTGATTATTTTCTTAATATGTTTATACTATACTGCTATTTTTATATATATACTGCGCTGAAACCCGCATTTCCTGAACTACTATGAAAGTTTTTGATCTTTAACCAACTTTTTCCTGTGATTTTTACTAGTTTCTTCTTTTCATATAACTTTTTCTGCTCTTTTACCTACATTTTTCATTGAAAATCTGATTATTTTCTCAATATTTTTATATTATATTGTTGAATATAGCAATGCCTACACATTTAAAAATGATTTACTGTACACGTTGAACTTGGTTCTGTTTTTTTATAAGTTTTGATTCTTCTGTCATTCTCATTCATTCATTATTCTTGAATCGCTATGCGGCATCTTTCCTTAAAATAAAATACCTATTTGTGTTCAATAAAATCGGTGTGCTTTTCTTTCTTCGAGAATCAACATCAACATCAGGTTATGGGCCCAGACACAAAATTCAGCAGAAGTTAAAGATACTCCAGGATATTATTAGTGATTTATTGGCAAGCAAATAAAGTATGGTTATCTCGTTTTAGAAGAAAAACGTGTTCTGCGTTGTCAAGAAGGAAAATGGAACCTAATAAATATAGTGCTGACGTTATCAGGCTAGAGGGTTCAAGAAATTGGAATATCTGGATATTTCAAACCACGGTGCTGTTGAGAGGAAGCGGCTGGCTGGATATTGTGGAAGGAAAGTGTGTGAAGCCCAAAGATGTCGCTGAAGTACCTGCATGGGAAGTTAAAGATGCCAAGGCGCAGACGCTGCTAGTTACACGAATGACACAAGAGGCCATGTTGCACATCATCACATGCACGAGTTCTGCTGAAATGTGGAGAAAACTTCAAAGTGTATATGAGCAGAAGACTGAGACTAGTGTGCATATAATACAGCAACGATTCTTTCAATACAAATATGAGAAAGGTGTAGATATGTCTGTTTTCTTATCGAAGATTCAAGAAATGCAAAATCAGTTAAAACAGATGGGCGAAGAAGTCTCTGACAGGTTTGTAATTACAAAAGTACTAATGTCTTTACCTGATGAATACAAGCATTTTGTTTCGGCCTGGGAATCGGCACCTGACGATAAGCAAACCATTGACAACTTAGTAGCCAGACTATTAATTGAAGAAGAGAGGGTCAAAGGAAAGAACGAGGAGTCTCAGCAAAATACGTCCTCATCTGCGTTCATTGTAAGAAATAAAAAATCCATAAAATGCTTTAAGTGTGGTAAAAGCGGACATTATCAAAGTGATTGCAATAGCAGTAAACCTAGAGACGAAAACTCAAATAATAAAGATAAATGTTTCTACTGTGGAAAGTCTGGACACTATAAGGCACAGTGCAGGTTTAGAAAACAAAAAGATAGTAGGACTGAAAATAAAACTAGAAGCAATGCATTCATAGTATCGAACACTGAATTGCATACTTCAAAGTGGTTGGTGGACTCCGGTGCCAGTGAACACATGTGTCGAGATCGAGCATTGTTTGCAACACTTTCAAACAATTTGCAAAAATCAGTGATAGTCGGAAATGGTGCAGTTATAAGTGTCACAGGTTGCGGACAGATAGAGGTTCAAGTATCATACGGGACCGAATGGATTGATACAGTCATAGACAATGTTTTGTACGTTCCAGAATTAAAAACTAATCTGTTCTCAGTCAATCGCGTCACAGATAAAGGTTACATCATGACAACAGATGATAGTTCATGCAAATTTTACAAATGTAATGAAGTTTGTGCAGTGGCAAATCGAATTGGTAATTCTTATTACTTGAATTTACGTTATAAACGGAAGTACGATATTGCAAGCACTGCAAAACTAGTGCAGAACGATTTAAATGAGTGGCACAAAAGACTAGCGCATCAAAACTTCGCGTATGTGAAAAATATTTTGCAGAAACACAATATTGCTGTGAAACAGACTTCTAAGCCTGAGTGTCATAGCTGTTTGGTTGGAAAAATACATCGATTGCCATTCAGCAAGAGTGAATATGTGACTACAAAGACTTGTGAGCTAATTCATGCTGACACTTGTGGTCCAATGGAAGAAACATCTGTTGGCGGGTCGAAATATTTTGTCATACTGAAGGACGACTATTCTAACTTCAGGAGTGTGTACTTTGTCAAAACCAAAGATGAGATCAAATATTGCATTGAAAATTTCTTAAATAAAGCCGAAAACATAACTGAAAACAAAGTGAAAATCTTTCGAAGTGACAATGGCTTGGAATTTGTAAACAAACAAGTGAAGGAAATGTTTTCAAGACGTGGTATAACACACCAAACAACAGTACCTTATACCCCAGAACAGAACGGGAAGGCTGAAAGGGAAAATAGAACTTTGGAGGAAGCAGCAAGGACAATGTTACACGGAGGGAACTTACCAAAGAAGCTGTGGGCAGAAGCAATTAATACAGCGGTATTTGTCCTAAATAGAACTGGGAAGAGTCATGAAAATGAAAGGTCACCATTTGAAGTATGGACAAATAAAAATTTTGACATTCAGCAATTAAGGACATTTGGTACGAAAGTGTTTGTCCACATTCCAAAAGAAAAAAGAAAGAAATGGGACAAGAAAGGTGAACAGGGGTTGATGGTTGGCTACGATGAAAATGTTAAAGGATACAGAATTTATTTCGCACAAACGAATACGGTGGAGACAAAGAGGGATGTTATTTTCTTAAATCAAGAATCTGAAGAAATACTTCAAATTAAGAAAAGCGAGGAAAAAGAACCGGTGATGCAAATCGATCTCGAAGAGAGGGTTCAACAAGATGGAAGCCCGGAGACAGATGTGAGCAAGTTAGCAAATGGATTTGATGAAGCGGTGAAGGTGACTTATACAAGCAGTGTTGAAGAGGATGGATCAGTGTGCGATAGTGACAGTGAGTACTTACAATGCGGTGAAGAAGAATGTCTATTGGAAGAAAGCAGTCCACCCAGAGAAGAAAGAAGCAAACGTCTAAGGAAGCAGACGAATTTCTACCAATGTAACAATGTGCAAACGGACAAATGTGATGTTGAACCAGTTACATATAGTGAGGCCATGAAAAGAAGTGATGCTAGTAAGTGGAGTGAAGCTATTGCAAGGGAATTACAGACATTAAAAGATAACAACACGTAGGACTTTTGTATTGCACCAGTAAATACCAAAACAATCAGTAGTAAATGGGTATTTAAGATTAAAAATGTAAATAATACTAAAGAGTATAAAGCTAGGTTAGTTGCAAGAGGTTTCGAGCAACAGGATAAATTTGATTTTAATGATATCTACGCTCCAGTTGCAAAATTGTCCTCATTTAGATTATTTGTTGCAGTAGCGACAAACCTGAATTTACCTATAACCCAAATGGATGTAACGGGCGCTTTCTTATATGGAGAAATACAAGAAGATGTGTATGTTTCTTTACCAGAAGGTGCTTATTCAGGAAATAATAATATTGTTAAGTTGAACAAATCATTATACGGGTTAAGAAGTTCACCTAAGTGTTGGAATACGAAATTTAACTCTGTTATAACTAAAGGGGGTTTTGAAAGGTCAAAATGTGACCCATGTTTATATAAAAAGTATAAAGGTACTGATAAAATGTTTCTGTTAATATACGTTGACGATTTGTTAATCTTTGGTACAAATGAACATTGGATTGTAGAACTAAAAACGGTATTAAGTAAAGAATTTAAAATGAAGGACTTAGGATTAATTTCAGATTTCTTAGGAATACATGTAAAACAAGACTTGCAAAAAGGTATAACTATATTATCACAGAGGAATTACTTACAAAATGTACTTAAAAGATTTGATATGGAAAATTGTAAACCAATGTTGACACCTATTGATCTAAATTTTAATGCTAAGATATTTCATTCTGATGTTAAATATGATAAAAACATTGAAGAAATTTGTAGGCAGATAATTGGATGTTTAATGTACGCTGTTTCAGGCACTAGGCCAGACTTATGTTTTGCTGTTTCTATGTTGAGCAGATATCAGAAATGTGCAAATAGTGTGTTATTGGGTGCTCTTAAAAGAGTTTTACGTTATGTAAAGTATTCTATTGATTATAAATTAATTTATAAATGTAATGATCAAATGCTGGAAGGTTTCTGCGACGCTGACTGGGGAGGAGATCAAAGAGATAGAAAGTCAACTTCAGGTTATTTATTTACTTTTGCAAATTGCTTAATTGTATGGTGCTCAAAGAAACAATCATCTGTAAGTCTATCCTCGACAGAAGCCGAATATATTTCAATGAGTTTGGCTGCTAGAGAAGCATGTTGGCTTGTAAATTTGTTATGTGATTTTGACTACCAAAAGACATGTCCAGTAAATTTGTTTTGTGATAATCAGTCAGCAATTATAAATGCCAGCACAGAATCTGTAAAACGTTTAAAACATGTAGATATCAGATACCATTTTGTTAAGGATTTAATTAAAAATAACAAAATTTGTGTTAATTATATCAGTACATGTAATCAACCAGCAGACATGTTAACGAAATCGTTATCTAAGGAGATAATTACAAAGTTTCTTAATCAATGTGGTGTAGGAGATGCACTAGACTAAATACCTTTGTAATATATATGTCTGTTAGATATTAATTTAAGATATTATTTTTAAATGTATAACATTGAGAGGGGGTGTTGAATATAGCAATGCCTACACATTTAAAAATGATTTACTGTACACGTTGAACTTGGTTCTGTTTTTTTATAAGTTTTGATTCTTCTGTCATTCTCATTCATTCATTATTCTTGAATCGCTATGCGGCATCTTTCCTTAAAATAAAATACCTATTTGTGTTCAATAAAATCGGTGTGCTTTTCTTTCTTCGAGAATCAACATCAACATCATATATATATATATATATACTGCGCTGAAACCCGCATTTCCTGAACTACTATGAAAGTTTTTGATCTTTAACCGACTTTTTCCTGTGATTTTTATTAGTTTCTTCTTTTCATATAACTTTTTCTGCTCTTTTACCTACTTTTTTCATGGAAAATCTGATTATTTTCTCAGTATTTTTATATTATACTGCTATTTTTATATATATACTGCGCTGAAAACCGCATTTCCTGAACTACTATAAAAGTTTTTGATCTTTAACCAACTTTTTCCTGTGATTTTTACTAGTTTCTTCTTTTCATATAACTTTTTCTGCTCTTTTACCTACATTTTTCATGGAAAATTTGATTATTTTCTCAATATTTTTATATTATATATATAGATATATATACTGCGCTGCAACCCGCATTTCCTGAACTACTATGAAAGTTTTTGATCTTTAACCAACTTTTTCCTGTGATTTTTACTAGTTTCTTCTTTTCATATAACCTTTTCTGCTCTTTTACCTACATTTTTCATGGAAAATCTGATTATTTTCTCAATATTTTTATATATTATATATATATATATACTGCGCTGAAACCCGCATTTCCTGAACTACTATGAAAGTTTTTGATCTTTAACCGACTTTTTCCTGTGATTTTTATTAGTTTCTTTTTTTCATATAACTTTTTCTGCTCTTTTCCTTAAAATAAAATACCTATTTGTGTTCAATAAAATCGGTGTGCTTTTCTTTCTTCGAGAATCAACATCAACATCATATATATATATATATATACTGCGCTGAAACCCGCATTTCCTGAACTACTATGAAAGTTTTTGATCTTTAACCAACTTTTTCCTGTGATTTTTACTAGTTTCTTCTTTTCATATAACTTTTTCTGCTCTTTTACCTACTTTTTTCATGGAAAATCTGATTATTTTCTCAATATTTTTATATTATACTGCTATTTTTATATATATACTGCGCTGAAACCCGCATTTCCTGAACTACTATGAAAGTTTTTGATCTTTAACCGACTTTTTCCTGTGATTCTTACTAGTTTCTTCTTTTCATATAACTTTTTCTGCTCTTTTACCTACTTTTTTCAAGGAAAATCTGATTATTTTCTCAATATTTTTATATTATACTGCTATTTTTATATATATACTGCGCTGAAACCCGCATTTCCTGAACTACTATGAAAGTTTTAGATCTTTAACCGACTTTTTCCTGTGATTTTTACTAGTTTCTTCTTTTCATATAACTTTTTCTGCTCTTTTACCTACATTTTTCATGGAAAATCTGATTATTCTCTCAATATTTTTATATTATACTGCTATTTTTATATATATACTGCGCTGAAACCCGCATTTCTTGAACTACTATAAAAGTTTTTGATCTTTAACCAACTTTTTCCTGTGGTTTTTACTAGTTTCTTCTTTTCATATAACTTTTTCTGCTCTTTTACCTACATTTTTCATGGAAAATCTGATTATTTTCTCAATATTTTTATATTATACTGCTATTTTTATATAAATACTGCGCTGAAACCCGCATTTCCTGAACTACTATAAAAGTTTTTGATCTTTAACCGACTTTTTTCTGTGATTTTTACTAGTTTCTTCTTTTCATATAACTTTTTCTGCTCTTTTACCTACATTTTTCATGGAAAATCTGATTATTTTCTCAATATTTTTATATTATATATATATATATATATATACTGCGCTGAAACCCGCATTTCCTGAACTACTATGAAAGTTTTTGATCTTTAACCGACTTTTTCCTGTGATTTTTACCAGTTTCTTCTTTTCATATAACTTTTTCTGCTCTTTAACCTACATTTTTCATGGAAAATCTGATTATTTTCTCAATATTTTTATATTATATATATAGATATATATACTGCGCTGCAACCCGCATTTCCTGAACTACTATGAAAGTTTTTGATCTTTAACCAACTTTTTCCTGTGATTTTTACTAGTTTCTTCTTTTCATATAACCTTTTCTGCTCTTTTACCTACATTTTTCATGGAAAATCTGATTATTTTCTCAATATTTTTATATTATATATATATATATATATACTGCGCTGAAACCCGCATTTCCTGAACTACTATGAAAGTTTTTGATCTTTAACCGACTTTTTCCTGTGATTTTTATTAGTTTCTTCTTTTCATATAACTTTTTCTGCTCTTTAACCTACTTTTTTCATGGAAAATCTGATTATTTTCTCAATATTTTTATATTATACTGCTATTTTTATATATATACTGCGCTGAAACCCGCATTTCCTGAACTACTATGAAAGTTTTTGATCTTTAACCGACTTTTTCCTGTGATTTGTACTAGTTTCTTCTTTTCATATAACTTTTTCTGCTCTTTTACCTACATTTTCCATGGAAAATCTGATTATTTTCTCAATATTTTTATATTATACTGCTATTTTTATATATATACTGCGCTGAAACCCGCATTTCCTGAACTACTATGAAAGTTTTTGATCTTTAACCGACTTTTTCCTGTGATTTTTACTAGTTTCTTCTTTTCATATAACTTTTTCTGCTCTTTTACCTACATTTTTCATGGAAAATTTGATTATTTTCTCAATATTTTTATATTATATATATAGATATATATACTGCGCTGCAACCCGCATTTCCTGAACTACTATGAAAGTTTTTGATCTTTAACCAACTTTGTCCTGTGATTTTTACTAGTTTCTTCTTTTCATATAACCTTTTCTGCTCTTTTACCTACATTTTTCATGGAAAATCTGATTATTTTCTCAATATTTTTATATTATATATATATATATATACTGCGCTGAAACCCGCATTTCCTGAACTACTATGAAAGTTTTTGATCTTTAACCGACTTTTTCCTGTGATTTTTATTAGTTTCTTCTTTTCATATAACTTTTTCTGCTCTTTTCCTTAAAATAAAATACCTATTTGTGTTCAATAAAATCGGTGTGCTTTTCTTTCTTCGAGAATCAACATCAACATCATATATATATATATATATACTGCGCTGAAACCCGCATTTCCTGAACTACTATGAAAGTTTTTGATCTTTAACCAACTTTTTCCTGTGATTTTTACTAGTTTCTTCTTTTCATATAACTTTTTCTGCTCTTTTACCTACTTTTTTCATGGAAAATCTGATTATTTTCTCAATATTTTTATATTATACTGCTATTTTTATATATATACTGCGCTGAAACCCGCATTTCCTGAACTACTATGAAAGTTTTTGATCTTTAACCGACTTTTTCCTGTGATTCTTACTAGTTTCTTCTTTTCATATAACTTTTTCTGCTCTTTTACCTACTTTTTCCAAGGAAAATCTGATTATTTTCTCAATATTTTTATATTATACTGCTATTTTTATATATATACTGCGCTGAAACCCGCATTTCCTGAACTACTATGAAAGTTTTTGATCTTTAACCGACTTTTTCCTGTGATTTTTACTAGTTTCTTCTTTTCATATAACTTTTTCTGCTCTTTTACCTACTTTTTTCATGGAAAATCTGATTATTTTCTCAGTATTTTTATATTATACTGCTATTTTTATATATATACTGCGCTGAAAACCGCATTTCCTGAACTACTATAAAAGTTTTTGATCTTTAACCAACTTTTTCCTGTGATTTTTACTAGTTTCTTCTTTTCATATAACTTTTTCTGCTCTTTTACCTACATTTTTCATGGAAAATCTGATTATTTTCTCAATATTTTTATATTATATATATAGATATATATACTGCGCTGCAACCCGCATTTCCTGAACTACTATGAAAGTTTTTGATCTTTAACCAACTTTTTCCTGTGATTTTTACTAGTTTCTTCTTTTCATATAACCTTTTCTGCTCTTTTACCTACATTTTTCATGGAAAATCTGATTATTTTCTCAATATTTTTATATTATATATATATATATATATACTGCGCTGAAACCCGCATTTCCTGAACTACTATGAAAGTTTTTGATCTTTAACCGACTTTTTCCTGTGATTTTTATTAGTTTCTTCTTTTCATATAACTTTTTCTGCTCTTTAACCTACTTTTTTCATGGAAAATCTGATTATTTTCTCAATATTTTTATATTATACTGCTATTTTTATATATATACTGCGCTGAAACCCGCATTTCCTGAACTACTATGAAAGTTTTTGATCTTTAACCGACTTTTTCCTGTGATTTTTACTAGTTTCTTCTTTTCATATAACTTTTTCTGCTCTTTTACCTACATTTTTCATGGAAAATCTGATTATTTTCTCAATATTTTTATATTATACTGCTATTTTTATATATATACTGCGCTGAAACCCGCATCTCCTGAACTACTATAAAAGTTTTTGATCTTTAACCGACTTTCTCCTGTGATTTTTACTAGTTTCTTCTTTTCATATAACTTTTTCTGCTCTTTTACCTACTTTTTTCATGGAAAATCTGACTATTTTCTCAATATTTTTATATTATACTGCTATTTTTATATATATACTGCGCTGAAACCCGCATTTCCTGAACTACTATGAAAGTTTTTGATCTTTAACCGACTTTTTCCTGTGATTTTTATT
>CAKAIZ010000458.1:17500-25109 GCA_916610145.1 Eristalis arbustorum
TATTTTCTCAATATTTTTATATTATACTGCTATTTTTATATATATACTGCGCTGAAACCCAAATTTCCTGAACTACTATAAAAGTTTTTGATCTTTAACCAACTTTTTCCTGTGATTTTTACTAGTTTCCTCTTTGCATATAACTTTTTCTGCTCTTTTACCTACATTTTGCATGGAAAATCTGATTATTTTCTCAATATTTTTATATTATATATATATATATATATACTGCGCTGAAACCCGCATTTCCTAAACTACTATGAAAGTTTTTGATCTTTAACCGACTTTTTCCTGTGATTTTTACTAGTTTCTTCTTTTCATATAACTTTTTCTGCTCTTTTACCTACTTTTTTCATGGAAAATCTGATTATTTTCTCAATATTTTTATATTATACTGCTTTTTTTATATATATACTGCGCTGAAACCCGCATTTCCTGAACTACTATGAAAGTTTTTGATCTTTAACCAACTTTTTAATGTGATTTTTACTAGTTTCTTCTTTTCATATAACTTTTTCTGCTCTTTTACCTACATTTCGCATGGAAAATCTGATTATTTTCTCAATATTTTTATATTATATATATATATATATATATATATATATACTGCGCTGAAACCCGCATTTCCTGAACTACTATGAAAGTTTTTGATGTTTAACCAACTTTTTCCTGTGATTTTTACTAGTTTCTTCATTTCATATAACTTTTTCTGCTCTTTTACCTACATTTTTCAAGGAAAATCTGATTATTTTCTCTATATTTTTATATTATATATATATATATATATTTATATATATACTGCGCTGAAACACGCATTTCCTAAACTACTATGAAAGTTTTTGATCTTTAACCAACTTTTTCCTGTGATTTTTACTAGTTTCTTCTTTTCATATAACTTTTTCTGCTCTTTTACCTACTTTTTTCATGGAAAATCTGATTATTTTCTCAATATTTTTATATTATACTGCTATTTATATATATCTACTGCGCTGAAACACGCATTTCCTGAACTACTATAAAAGTTTTTGATCTTTAACCAACTTTTTCCTGTGATTTTTACTAGTTTCTTCTTTTCATATAACTTTTTCTGCTCTTTTACCTACTTTTTTCATGGAAAGTCTGATTATTTTCTCAATATTTTTATATTATACTGCTATTTATATATGTATACTGCGCTGAAACCCGCATTTCCTGAACTACTATGAAAGTTTTTGATCTTTAGCCGACTTTTTCCTGTGATTTTTACTAGTTTCTTCTTTTCATATAACTTTTTCTGCTCTTTTACCTACTTTTTTCATGGAAAGTCTGATTATTTTCTCAATATTTTTATATTATACTGCTATTTTTATATATATACTGCGCTGAAACCCGCATTTCCTGAACTACTATAAAAGTTTTTGATCTTTAACCGACTTTTTCCTGTGATTTTTACTACTTTCTTCTTTTTATATAACTTTTTCTGCTCTTTTACCTACATTTTTCATGGAAAATCTGATTATTTTCTCAATATTTTTATATTATATAATATTTTTATAATATTTTTATATAAAACCCAAATTTCCTGAACTACTATAAAAGTTTTTGATCTTTAACCAACTTTTTCCTGTGATTTTTACTAGTTTCCTCTTTTCATATAACTTTTTCTACTCTTTTACCTACATTTTGCATGGAAAATCTGATTATTTTCTCAATATTTTTATATTATATATATATATATATATATACTGCGCTGAAACCCGCATTTCCTAAACTACTATGAAAGTTTTTGATCTTTAACCGACTTTTTCCTGTGATTTTTACTAGTTTCTTCTTTTCATATAACTTTTTCTGCTCTTTTACCTACTTTTTTCATGGAAAATCTGATTATTTTCTCAATATTTTTATATTATACTGCTATTTTTATATATATACTGCGCTGAAACCCAAAATTTCCTGAACTACTATAAAAGTTTTTGATCTTTAACCAACTTTTTCCTGTGATTTTTACTAGTTTCCTCTTTTCATATAACTTTTTCTGCTCTTTTACCTACATTTTGCATGGAAAATCTGATTATTTTCTCAATATTTTTATATTATATATATATATATATATATATATACTGCGCTGAAACCCGCATTTCCTAAACTACTATGAAAGTTTTTGATCTTTAACCGACTTTTTCCTGTGATTTTTACTAGTTTCTTCTTTTCATATAACTTTTTCTGCTCTTTTACCTACTTTTTTCATGGAAAATCTGATTATTTTCTCAATATTTTTATATTATACTGCTTTTTTTATATATATACTGCGCTGAAACCCGCATTTCCTGAACTACTATGAAAGTTTTTGATCTTTAACCAACTTTTTCCTGTGATTTTTACTAGTTTCTTCTTTTCATATAACTTTTTTCTGCTCTTTTACCTACATTTTGCATGGAAAATCTGATTATTTTCTCAATATTTTTATATTATATATATATATATATATATACTGCGCTGAAACCCGCATTTCCTGAACTACTATGAAAGTTTTTGATCTTTAACCAACTTTTTCCTGTGATTTTTACTAGTTTCTTCATTTCATATAACTTTTTCTGCTCTTTTACCTACATTTTTCAAGGAAAATCTGATTATTTTCTCAATATTTTTATATTATACTGCTATTTATATATATGTACTGCGCTGAAACACGCATTTCCTGAACTACTATAAAAGTTTTTGATCTTTAACCAACTTTTTCCTGTGATTTTTACTAGTTTCTTTTACCTTCTTTTACCTACTTTTTTCATGGAAAGTCTGATTATTTTCTCAATATTTTTATATTATACTGCTATTGATATATATATATATACTGCGCTGAAACCCGCATTTCCTAAACTACTATGAAAGTTTTTGATCTTTAACCGACTTTTTCCTGTGATTTTTACTAGTTTCTTCTTTTCATATAACTTTTTCTGCTCTTTTACCTACTTTTTTTCATGGGAAAATCTGATTATTTTCTCAATATTTTTATATTATACTGCTATTTTTTATATATATACTGCGCTGAAACCCAAATTTCCTGAACTACTATAAAAGTTTTTGATCTTTAACCAACTTTTTCCTGTGATTTTTACTAGTTTCCTCTTTTCATATAACTTTTTCTGCTCTTTTACCTACATTTTGCATGGAAAATCTGATTATTTTCTCAATATTTTTATATTATATATATATATATATATATACTGCGCTGAAACCCGCATTTCCTAAACTACTATGAAAGTTTTTGATCTTTAACCGACTTTTTCCTGTGATTTTTACTAGTTTCTTCTTTTCATATAACTTTTTCTGCTCTTTTACCTACTTTTTTCATGGAAAATCTGATTATTTTCTCAATATTTTTATATTATACTGCTTTTTTTATATATATACTGCGCTGAAACCCGCATTTCCTGAACTACTATGAAAGTTTTTGATCTTTAACCAACTTTTTCCTGTGATTTTTTACTAGTTTCTTCTTTTCATATAACTTTTTCTGCTCTTTTACCTACTTTTTTTCATGGAAAATCTGATTATTTTTCTCAATATTTTTATATTATTATATATATATATATAAATATACTGCGCTGAAACCCGCATTTCCTGAACTACTATGAAAGTTTTTTGATCTTTAACCAACTTTTTCCTGTGATTTTTACTAGTTTCTTCATTTCATATAACTTTTTCTGCTCTTTTACCTACATTTTTCAAGGAAAATCTGATTATTTTCTCAATATTTTTATATTATACTGCTATTTATATATATGTACTGCGCTGAAACACGCATTTCCTGAACTACTATAAAAGTTTTTGATCTTTAACCAACTTTTTCCTGTGATTTTTACTAGTTTCTTTTACCTTCTTTTACCTACTTTTTTCATGGAAAGTCTGATTATTTTCTCAATATTTTTATATTATACTGCTATTGATATATATATATACTGCGCTGAAACCCGCATTTCCTGAACTACTATAAAAGTTTTTGATCTTTAACCGACTTTTTCCTGTGATTTTTACTAGTTTCTTCTTTTTATATAACTTTTTCTGCTCTTTTACCTACTTTTTTCATGGAAAATCTGATTATTTTCTCAATATTTTTATATTATATATATATATATACTGCGCTGAAACCCGCATTTCCTGAACTACTATGAAAGTTTTTGATCTTTAACCGACTTTTTCCTGTGATTTTTACTAGTTTCTTCTTTTCATATAACTTTTTCTGCTCTTTTACCTACTTTTTTCATGGAAAGTCTGATTATTTTCTCAATATTTTTATATTATACTGCTATTTTTTATATATATACTGCGCTTGAAACCCGCATTTTCCTGAACTACTATAAAAGTTTTTTGATCTTTAACCGACTTTTTTCCTGTGATTTTTACTAGTTTCTTCTTTTTTATATAACTTTTTCTGCTCTTTTACCTACATTTTTCATGGAAAATCTGATTATTTTCTCAATATTTTTATATTATACTGCTATTTTTATCTATATACTGCGCTGAAACCCGCATTTCCTGAACTACTATGAAAGTTTTTGATCTTTAACTAATTTTTCCTGTGATTTTTACTAGTTTCTTCTTTTCATATAACTTTTTTCTGCTGTTTTACCTACTTTTTTCATGGAAAAATCTGATTATTTTTCTCAATATTTTTTATATTATACTGCTATTTTTTATATATATACTGCGCTGAAACCCAAATTTCCTGAACTACTATAAAAGTTTTTGATCTTTAACCAACTTTTTCCTGTGATTTTTACTAGTTTCCTCTTTTCATATAACTTTTTCTGCTCTTTTACCTACATTTTTCATTGAAAATCTGATTATTTTCTCAATATTTTTATATTATATATAAATATATATACTGCGCTGAAACCCGCATTTCCTGAACTACTATGAAAGTTTTTGATCTTTAACTAACTTTTTCCTGTGATTTTGACTAGTTTCTTCTTTTCATATAACTTTTTCTGCTGTTTTACCTACTTTTTTTCATGGAAAATCTGATTATTTTCTCAATATTTTTATATTATACTGCTATTTTTATATATATTAATCTGCGCTGAAACCCAAATTTTCCTGAACTACTATAAAAGTTTTTGATCTTTAACCAACTTTTTCCTGTGATTTTTACTAGTTTCCTCTTTTCATATAACTTTTTCTGCTCTTTTACCTACATTTTGCATGGAAAATCTGATTATTTTTCTCAATATTTTTATATTGTATATATATATATATATATATACTGCGCTGAAACCCGCATTTCCTAAACTACTATGAAAGTTTTTGATCTTTAACCGACTTTTTCCTGTGATTTTTACTAGTTTTCTTCTTTTCATATAACTTTTTCTGCTCTTTTACCTACTTTTTTCATGGAAAATCTGATTATTTTCTCAATATTTTTATATTATACTGCTATTTTTATATATATATACTGCGCTGAAACCCAAATTTCCTGAACTACTATAAAAGTTTTTGATCTTTAACCAACTTTTTCCTGTGATTTTTACTAGTTTCCTCTTTTCATATAACTTTTTCTGCTCTTTACCTACATTTGGCATGGAAAATCTGATTATTTTCTCAATATTTTTATATTATATATATATATATATACCTGCGCTGAAACCCGCATTTCCTAAACTACTATGAAAGTTTTTGATCTTAACCGACTTTTTCCTGTGATTTTTACTAGTTTCTTCTTTTCATATAACTTTTTCTGCTCTTTTACCTACTTTTTTTCATGGAAAGAATCTGATTATTTTCTCAATATTTTTTATATTATACTGCTTTTTTTATATATATACTGCGCTGAAACCCGCATTTCCTGAACTACTATGAAAGTTTTTGATCTTTCAACCAACTATTTTCCTGTGATTTTTACTAGTTTCTTCTTTTCATATAACTTTTTTCTGCTCTTTTACCTACATTTTGCATGGAAAATCTGATTATTTTCTCAATATTTTTATATTATATATATATATATATATATATACTGCGCTGAAACCCGCATTTCCTGAACTACTATGAAAGTTTTTGATCTTTAACTAACTTTTTCCTGTGATTTTGACTAGTTTCTTCTTTTCATATAACTTTTTCTGCTCTTTTACCTACTTTTTTTCATGGAAAAATCCGATTATTTTCTCAATATTTTTATATTATACTGCTATTTTTATATATATACTGCGCTGAAACCCGCATTTCCTGAACTACTATAAAAGTTTTTGATCTTTAACCAACTTTTCCTGTGATTTTTACTAGTTTCTTCTTTTCATACAACTTTTTCTGCTCTTTTACCTACATTTTTCATGGAAAATCTGATTATTTTCTCAATATTTTTATATTATATATATATATATACTGCGCTGAAACCCGCATTTCCTGAACTACTATGAAAGTTTTTGATCTTTAACCAACTTTTTCCTGTGATTTTTACTAGTTTCTTCTTTTCGTATAACTTTTTCTGCTCTTTTACCTACATTTTTCATGGAAAATCTGATTACTTTTTCAATATTTTTTATATTATATATATATATATACTGCGCTGAAACCCGCATTTCCTGAACTACTATGAAAGATTTGATCTTTAACCAACTTTTTCCTGTGATTTTTACTAGTTTCTTCTTTTCATATAACTTTTTCTGCTCTTTTACCTACTTTTTTCATGGAAAGTCTGATTATTTTCTCAATATTTTTTATATTATACTGCTATTTTTATATAATATACTGCGCTGAAACCCGCATTTCCTGAACTACTATAAAAGTTTTTTGATCTTTAACCAACATTTTAATGTGATTTTTACTAGTTTCTTCTTTTCATATAACTTTTTCTGCTCTTTTACCTACATTTTTCATGGAAAATCTGATTATTTTCTCAATATTTTTATATATACTGCGCTGAAACCCGCATTTCCTGAACTACTATGAAAGTTTTTTGATCTTTAACCAACTTTTTCCTGTGGGTTTTTACTAGTTTCTTCTTTTCATATAACTTTTTCTGCTCTTTTACCTACATTTTTCATGGAAAATCTGATTATTTTCTCAATATTTTTATACTAAACTGCTATTTTTATATATATACTGCGCTGAAACCCGCATTTCCTGAACTACTATAAAAGTTTTTGATCTTTAACCAACTTTTTCCTGTGATTTTTACTAGTTTCTTCTTTTCATATAACTTTTTCTGCTCTTTTACCTAAATTTTTCATGGAAAATCTGATTATTTTCTCAATATTTTTATATTATATATATATATATATATACTGCGCTGAAACCCGCATTTCCTGAACTACTATGAAAGATTTGATCTTTAAACCAACTTTTTCCTGTGATTTTTACTAGTTTCTTCTTTTCATATAACTTTTTCCGCTCTTTTACCTACTTTTTTCATGGAAAATCTGATTATTTTCTCAATATTTTTATATTATTACTGCTATTTTTATATATATACTGCGCTGAAACCCGCATTTCCTGAACTACTATAAAAGTTTTTGATCTTTAACCAACATTTTCCTGTGATTTTTACTAGTTTCTTCTTTTCATATAACTTTTTCTGCTCTTTTACCTACATTTTTCATGGAAAATCTGATTATTTTCTCAATATTTTTTATATATA